>JAOPHQ010002293.1:247500-262500 GCA_030340625.1 Merluccius polli
GAGGTGTTTTAGTGAGAAACACTCTCGCGCTCTACTCTTCCTCCTTCCTTCCTGTAGCCATTTTCTATCTCCCCTGTTCATGTGCTCTCTCTCTCTTTCTGTCACACTCTCTCTTTCTCTATCCCTCCCTGTCTCTCACCATCTTTATCTCCCTCTCTCTCTCTCTCTCTCTCTCTCTCTCTCTCTCTCTCTCTCGCTCTTTCTCTCATGCCCCCTCGCTATCTTTCGCCACCCATTTCCTTTTCACGCATTCTTTCCATAGATCAGCAGAGGCCACCTGGGTACAGGCAAGGTACAGCTACCTCACCAGCCGCTCACACAAAGCCACTCTATTTCATCATTTCTTTCACCATCGATTTAAGATGAAAATAATCCAAAGTACCAGGATCTCCACAATCTGATAAGATGCACTTTATTACAGTAATGACTGGATAGCTATGCAGGTATGCAGCTAAACTGCTGTGATTTCTTAGTTTATTTGGTTCGCTTTTTATTGGCCATACCTATATCTCTCAAGTGTTTGTGTTGTGTGTGTGTCTCTCTCTCAGCAGTTGATTTTTTCCCCCCTTGATCTCTCTCTTTCCCACCTTCGCCCCCCCCTCGTCTCCCCCCTCCTCCCCCATCCCCTGGTAGCCTTTCCGTGTTCACTGAGCAGGAATGATGGCCCCGGCCCCCCAATCAATGATGACTCCAATCACACACAGCATGCTCCCCTGTCCTCCTCCTCCTCCTCCTCCTCCTCCTCCTCCTCCTCCTCCTCCTCCTCCTCCTCCTCCTCCTCCTCCTCTTTCCTGTTTTGCCCATCCTCTCACCATTCATTTCCTCTTTGACATTTCCCCCCCCCCCCCCCTCCTTTTTTTTTCTTGCTCTCCCTGCTTCCCTGCTTTAAATCATCATCTTCATCATCATCATCATATCTAGACTTATCGTCATTTTTTTCCCCTCTCTCTCCCTCCATCACACTTCCTGTTTCCTGTTATCTACATCTCTCTGTGAGGCTGACAGCTACTGTCCCTTTATTACCCCCTGCCCTTGTTAATCTGACACTCATCAACACGCCACGTGGGCCGGTCTTTATAGGGTCCTGCTCGGCCATTGGCTGATTCCTATAGGTGTGTTTGTTTTCATGTAAATATATGATGCAGCATTGTGTTTGCTCATGTCATCATGGTTATAGTTTTGTATATATATCCCTGTATCGGACCAAAGTAAATAAGTAAGTAAGTAAATAAAATAAGTAAAATAAGGTGAGCATTAGATTTAAATTGTTGTCATTACTACGTGAATAATGTGTATTATTTCATTATTTATTATCTTAATTTTTTTCTTTGGTTCATTAAAAAGGCGAAGCTAAAAAAGAACCATTACTGCTACAAACCCAAGCGTGACAAGGGGGGGGGAATGTCAGGAAGACTTTGGTGCACTTGGTATGAAAACGTGCAAACATGACCCATCTTCTTTCGGTCCATGTCCCCCCCATCTCCCTACACGTATGACCCCGTGTCCCCCCCATCTCCCTACACGTATGACCCCGTGTCCCCCCCATCTCCCTACACGTATGACCCCGTGTCCCCCCCATCTCCCTACACGTATGACCCCGTGTCCCCCCCATCTCCCTACACGTATGACCCCGTGTCCCCCCCATCTCCCTACACGTATGACCCCGTGTCCCCCCCATCTCCCTACACGTATGACCCCGTGTCCCCCCCCATCTCCCTACACGTATGACCCCGTGTCCCCCCCATCTCCTTACATGTATGACCCCATGTCCCCCCCATCTCCCTACATGTATGACCCCTGTGCCAGGTTAAGAGCTCCAGCACTAAATGCCTGTAATGTTGCTCTTAGCTCAAGTTGTATTCGGGTTGTTTTCTAGTGCAAAATATTGCAAAGTTAATGTGACATCATAAATATTTAATCATGGCTCCCCATTAGACCCTGGAGCTGGGGGGCACGGCATGACACCACCACCGTGCATGTGCACACACACACACACACACACACACACACACACACACACACACATGCATGCAGACACACGTGCACACTTGACTGACACAGCATAGGTACAAAGAAGATCCCAGGTCAGATATTTAAGGAGTTACATTTGGTTAATCGTATACAAGTTTCCTTCTTTCCTTCTTTCCTTCCTCCCTTCCCTCCTTTCTTCCTTCTTCCTTATCACTTTCCTTTAGAACAGTATAAAAATAAAAATATACATGTGTACTTTTTGCACTTTATACATTTATATGTGTACACAGGGGGCTGGGATCCCAATAGAAACACAATTAATGATATATCCACTACACACAGCTGAGTAAATGGGCCATGTATAAATAGGTTCGGTATTTTCTTGACTATTTATTTAAAAAAACCCTGTCATACCAAAATAAGAAATGAGGACAATATGCAAGAAGAGGCAGGAAAGTACAGAGGAACTGAATCATTTTCTTTACATTATTATGGTGATGATACCTATTGATAATAGCGAGAGTGAATTAGGAGAGATTGGACGTTTGCTTCCTCTTTTCCTCCCAACCAGCTAGAAAGGTTTTTTGGCCACAGCTGCAACCTTTTAGATAGAACATTTTCAAATAAATTGAGAGAGAGAGAGAGAGAGAGAGAGAGAGAGAGAGAGAGAGAGAGACAGAGACAGAGACAGAGACAGAGAGAGACAGAGAGAGAGAGAGAGAGAGAGAGAGATCCATTGACCATATAGCGATGTCCAATTGGCTCCATAGCGCCTACAGAGCTCAGATATTAATATCGATCGCCCAGTCAGGCGCAAGATTACATTGCTCCAAAAACAAGCCATCACATGGTGAACCAATATGGAGGGGAGAGAGAAGCTATGCTCTTCTTAACAAGATCACTGCACTCCTAAGGCCCCAACATGGCCGTCGATGACACAAAATGACTTTATTTTGCGTGACTCTGTAGTCGATGCTCCTAGATTTATTGTGGATAAATGAAATGAAATTAAAATAATAGCATGTTATGTTATTTTATTAAACTGCATCTCGTTGTATCATGTACTTATTAGTATTCAGTTTAGACATACCAGCAATACATTTGTAAGTGAGAGCACTATTTTGTCGGCCTCACGCACACACACACACACACACACACACACACAGTTGGACGAGTCTGAGTTTTATGATTCAAGATCACATAGCTTCTGTGGTCGGAAAGCTATGCTGCAATAAAACATGCATTCCATTACAGTTTCTATCTTTATTGTTTGTTTCCCACAATGGAAATGACTTACTGGAAAGTGAAAACAAAACATCTCCTTGTTGTGTGTGTGTGTGTGGGGGGGGGGGGGGGGTGAATGGCAGTGACTAAGGTGCATGTTCATTATACTTACTATTCTATATTCTCTGTATAACATCAAAATGACTGTATTACATGAGCATGAGACTACATTTCATATTTCATATACATAATATGTATATGATGTACATGTAATTATTGGGCTTCAAGTATTGGATAGAAATTGCTTGATTTACAACCCAAAGGAGAAAATACTATACTGTATTAGACTGTATGGCATACAGTACTTGATATATAGATATGTATAGTACGATGATTTTTGTAGTCAATAAAAGATTAAATTGGATTTACACAAATATTCACAAACATTCACTTTAATTTAATCATATTAAACAAAGGTGTTTCATAGAGAAAACATAGCAGTGTAAGGAAGCCATTTCTTTTCATAATATCCTTAAACAAACTCAAAATAAAGACTCTCTTCTTCTTCTTATCTCTTCTTCACTGCTTACCTTTGTATTAAACCACTGTGCTCTGCCTGGGCCTAGGCTAAGCTGCTGGGGCCCCTCACATACACACACACACACACACACACACACACATACACTCACTTAATATTCATGCATGTCTCCAAATCATAAAGAGTAATAAGTAAAGGTGAAGGTACAAGGGAGAAAGTGTGAGAGAGAGAGAGAGAGAGAGAGAGATGCAGGAGTGGCCACAAGGGAGGAGGTTGTTGTTGTTCCCTGCAGGTGCAGCAGGAGGTG
This sequence comes from Merluccius polli, assembly GCA_030340625.1. Lineage (NCBI taxonomy): Eukaryota > Metazoa > Chordata > Actinopteri > Gadiformes > Merlucciidae > Merluccius > Merluccius polli. The sequence continues at coordinate 251,541 of JAOPHQ010002293.1, forward strand.
CAGCAGGAGGTGCAGGAGGAGGTGCAGGAGGAGGTGAACTGGAATGGTGTCAGATGAAAAGTGATGACGGGCGGAAGCAGTCCAAGCAGAACTGTCTAGAGCAACGCCACCACTGCCAAGAATATAATTACTTCCAGTAGTACAAACAGGCACACTCACTGAGCAAAGGACACTGGTGCAGATGTTGGCCAAGATAAAAAACAAAAAAAAAGTAAATTGGCCTTTAATTAAAGGTGCAGCTAACGAGAAAGCTCTCGTTGGCAGCAAATAAACCTTTTCACTGGCATCATCGCAAACGCGCTCATCACAGCTCTGCATGTATCAGAGCACGGTAGTAGACTAAGCTGGTGAAGACATCACACCTTGACCATGTCCATGTGCCCTGATACATAGGAGCAGACTCATAATTAGTGTTATGAGCCACACTTGTGTTCATCCTACGATGACAGCTCTGTGAAAAGGGCCTATAGGCTGTCTCTGTTTGTTAAAGTGCTGGATGCTGATCTCCACACAGCCCAGTAAATAGAACACGTTAGGTCAACGCAGCGCAGCGCACACTCTCTTTATTATGCATGGCCTGCTGTGAACACGCCAGACAAAGAGACAGCTCCAGCAGACCTTCCTGCACAACAGCATGGCCAGTTCCTCGGGACGCCATCTGCTGAAAACAGGTGTGTGTGTGTGTGTGTTTAATCGCTGAAGGGACAATGACTCGCCGGTTCACTGCTATAGATGAAGCTCTATACAGTCATATGTTATGTTGGTTTTATGTAAATACATCTCTTTGATTTCATGAATAGTACACCGATACAAGTGACAGCTCGAGCCAAATTTCCTTAAAAAAACAAAAGGAAATTATAAAAACTAATATTCAACAGCATGTTGCAGACCTCATTTATAAATAACTTTCTGTTAATCTTGTATACATTTGCTATAAAGTGAAAACATTAAGCTATTAATAACGACTGCTAACTATATTAATGATAACCAAACTTTTCTTTACTATAATATACTTTATAGTATATACACTGTTAAAAATTACCAGCATTTCACAATAATTAACAGTATTATTTTACAGTAACTTGCTGTAATTAAGTTCCCCTGTAATATCCCAATAAATACCTGTAGAAACTACAGTATCCTTGGATTTTACAGCATGTAACTCTTATTTTACAGTAAAATCCTGCAATCAAAAATCCCTTGTTATATCACAACAAGGTCTGTAATATCACAGCAACACAGTTAAAAAATGCAAGGATTTCACAGCATTCAACAGTATTATTACAGTGAAATGAAATATGCCCTGGGAAGTCACATGACATAACCGAACTTGGCGCTCGTTTGAACTGAAGGCGCCATTTCCCTCTACTCTTCCGGGCTGAATGGAGAAGGTGAGCAGCATGCATAACTCTGTTTGCAGCACTTACACCCATGTTATTTTTAATCTGATAATAATATTTACTTTCAAATGAACGTTTATCGCATGACACAGTTCATATTTTGTTAGCAAGTGCCCGAAATTGTTGAACGTTCTCTCACAGCATTTGCTAATAGTTGTAGTAACTTAATGACGAGTTTCGCTATATATATATATATATATATATATCATTTTTCATGTCACTTTATCCCCGTTTAGACTAATCTGGTGTTTATAAAGTTTATAAAACCAATGATTGGACAAACATTACTATTTATATGTGCACATTTTTGTAATTAGTCATGGTTATAGATTAGCCGGGCTAACCTTTAGCTGTTTAACTTTAATAACTCAGTGATTAAAACGGTCCATGAAAAAATATTTTTTCCAGCGGATATCTTAGTTCCAACATGATTGAGCTAACTGGAGTAGTTTCATGTCGTGTCCGACAATGGGAAGGTTTTATGTGATGTCCTGATGTTTTGCTTTGCTACTGCCGTTAGCTTAGCTAACGTTACTGCCGTTAGCTTTGCTACTGCCGTTAGCTGTCCCTGTCAGCTGCAGCCTCTCAGTACGTTTACATGCACAGATTATATCGATTAAAGCCATTGCTCGTCTATGCTCCGCAACTGGTCAACTGCAATTGTCCGCGTATACATGGCGGCGAGGCGGATTTCCCTTTCGTAAACGGTCGTTGCCATCTGAAAGGGTCGATGCCATTCAACGTCGCTCCTGACGTCACGACGTAAGGTCGGTCCTGTTATTAGGAAAAAATGGCGGAACATAGCGGTGCTAATGACTGCAGGTGCAAAAAAAAAAATCCATTAAAAAGCCGACAGGATGGAATACATTTTTCCAGGCAGTTGCGGTAAAATTTAGCATTATATTGTATTATTATATATCGAACAGCTAAGGGGATTTATTATACAGTACAAAGCACAGACTCGAGTGGCTTATTGCTTTTCTTAAACGGTTACTACGTTGATCTAGCAAGATTTCATTAAACAAAGGTACAGCAACGAAAAATGTAACGATATATTCATAGATAATCATTCTTCCGCCAAGAAATATATTCCCTCCATATGAATGGTTACGGTCGTTGCCATCTGAAAGGGTCGTTGCCACTATGACGTATTGCGTCAAAACACACCGCGTACATCACAGCGTGGTAACTATGGTTACTATGATGACACAAAGACTGGCTAAGATGGCAGACACAAACGGAATGAAAGAACTTATAGAGTCGGCAATTCAAGATATAAATACAAAATATTCGTACAATACAACAACTATTAACGCGGTGTGTTTTGACGCAATACGTCATAGTGGCAACGACCCTTTCAGATGGCAACGACCGTAACCATTCATATGGAGGGAATATATTTCTTGGCGGAAGAATGATTATCTATGAATATATCGTTACATTTTTCGTTGCTGTACCTTTGTTTAATGAAATCTTGCTAGATCAACGTAGTAACCGTTTAAGAAAAGCAATAAGCCACTCGAGTCTGTGCTTTGTACTGTATAATAAATCCCCTTAGCTGTTCGATATATAATAATACAATATAATGCTAAATTTTACCGCAACTGCCTGGAAAAATGTATTCCATCCTGTCGGCTTTTTAATGGATTTTTTTTTTGCACCTGCAGAGTCATTAGCACCGCTATGTTCCGCCATTTTTTCCTAATAACAGGACCGACCTTACGTCGTGACGTCAGGAGCGACGTTGAATGGCATCGACCCTTTCAGATGGCAACGACCGTTTACGAAAGGGAAATCCGCGGCGGCGAGTATATCGATTCATTGGCCGAAGCGTGTAACGCCCCCCCCGGTACGATAGGTGGCGCTGTGCCCATTTCAACTAGTGGTAATAGCGCCACCGGTTGACCTCTTTACGTCACCAGCAACAACAAACTCATTCGAGAAAGCGATGTTTCAGCAGACAGCTGTCAGTTCACTTCGGGTCCATATAATTTCTCCGAAGCTCCACTGTTCCTCTCGGTCGTATGCCGACTCGGTCGTCCGCGGAGCGGTCCGCATACGACCGAGAGGAACAATGGAGCGTCAATGGAGAACTGATATGGACCCGAAGTGAACTGACAGCTGTCTGCTGAAACATCGCTTTCTCCTCCATGTCGCGTTTCAGTCTGGACTTCAGAGAGTCAAAGCCAAAGTTAATTTCCCCCAATTCCTTTTCCCCATGGGCGAGATAAACCCGACTAGGAGTCTTTACTTGTTGTGTACCAGAGAGTCGGAGAACCCGACGCAGTCTGTAAGATTCATATATCAGAGAATACCGCCGTCAGTTCGGCCGCGGCGCAATGAATGAATAAAGATCGTAGTTATTTTACAACCTCGTTGATGAGCAACATTTAGAAAAACATGGACTTTAAATTCAGCCTTGGGTTAAATCGAAGCGTAGTGTGTACTGAATGCATGTTGATGAAGATACACTCCTATAGGCACGACACCGCTTCCTCCATCTTCTGCGCCAGCTTTTTAAATAAATCGCCGACGCAAAGTTAGTTGACAGCTGTCTACTGAAAACATATTTCTCCCACCAGAACAGCCCCGAATGAATGAAAAAAGATCGTAAACACATCGGGAGAAAAAAACATTTATTTTGACAGATGTGCCCGAAGTTACTACTTTACAACCTCGTTGATGACCCACATTTAGAAAAACATGTACTTTTAATTCAGCCTTGGGTGAAATGGAAGCGTAGTGTCCGCGTGCTTCCACCTTTAATGAATGCCATGCGCGCTCCCGCGGCCGGGACACAATTCGTATAGGGGATAACTAATTCACCGGCTTCCTCCATCTTCTGCGCCACCTTTTTAAATAAATCGCCGTTTCTCGTTATCCCTTATCCGACGGCGGCGACAACAACAACAACATGACTATCGTCTCTTTCTACTTCCGGCTCACGGCCCCGGGAAGAGATCTCGAGCATGCGCAGAACGCAATTCAACGCATAAGCCAATTCGATTGGTTACATGCACGCTTAGTCGACTATGAATCGCATAATCTAGGGGTCTTAACCTGATATGAGTAAGTTGACTCGAACCGATTATAGCTTGATTAAGGTGTATACATGCATCTTAGTAATCCAATCATTGTTGGATTAAGCCAACAAGTCGACTTTCTTGAGTGTCATGTAAACGTACTGACTGATGCTTTCTAGACACCGTGATTCCCCCAAACTGAATAAATACCACACATACATTCCTGTGTGTGTGTGTGTGTGTGTGTGTGTGTGTGTGTGTGTGTGTGTGTGTGTGTGTGTGTGTGTGTGTGTGTGTGTGTGTGTGTGTGTGTGTGTGTGTGTGTGTGTGTGTGTGTGTAAATGCACTTTACATTGAGTGAGCAGCCTCAAAGTGCTACAGAAAAAAAAACGATATATACCACTATCATTTTTGACAGGGCTAAAACTAAAATACAATGATCAATGATCATAATCTGCATTCAAACTGAAATTCGTATTGTTGGTTGCCTTTGTGTAATTTCTCCATTTTCTTTTCTTTCTAGGTCATCAGAGGGCGAGGCTAACCACCCTGTTCAGTGTCAGGCAGGCTAACCATCCTGTTTAGTGTCAGGCTAAGAGTGAGGAGAAATAGATTAGGTAGGTGACTAGCTAACATGCACCACAATGTTCCACTGTAAATTGGTTGGATGTGAGCATTTGTCTGAGAATGTGTATAACTATGTTCAGCACACAAAACTGCATAGCAATGCCCCCAATTATCACTACCAGTGTGGAGTGCCTGACTGCTCACGGAGGTACAGAAAACACATGGGACTGCAAATTCATATGTATAGGCAGCATAGGTCCTACCTGCAGGCTGCTGGGCCTATACTGCCTGACACATCAGTTCTACCACCTGACACACCCTTGAAATGTCTGCTTGAGGCTTGTGCATTTAAGTGTGACACTTTGGCCTCTCTTATTAAGCATTTGAAGACGCACATAAGGGGAGGAATGGAAACTAGATGTCCATTTAGAGGTTGTGATTGCACGTTCACACACGTGATGACTTTTGCTTCACATATTTCCAGAAAACATAGGTGTGCAGAGGATTCAGTTTTAGATGACCTTGTTCTAGACAAGTCTATTGCTACAGAGCCATTGCCAGGACCCAGTCAGTCATATTCAGAAGCTGCTGAGGAACATAATGAACCACAAATGCCATTAGCTGTGGACGAAAACCTATTTTTACAGAACCTTACACTTTTCTACCTGAAATTGCAATCGAAGCTACTCTTACCAGCAAGCACCATTCAAACCATTATTGATGGCTTTCAAAGTGCTCATGAACTTGGCCTGTCCAATTCCCTAAACATTCTGAGTGAGAAACTAAAAGAACTCGGAATCCCTCAGGCCACTATAAGCAGCATCATTGAGGAAATGAACAGAGATGATCTACTCACACTCTATAACAGGGGAAGGCTCAGTACAGATGCAAAGAGGAAGGCTGCTTTTAAAGAGTGTTTTAACTATGTTCATCCCGTGCCTTTGCTCTTGGGCAATGATGAAAATGACAAAGAATGTTTTGCTCAGTATGTTCCTATACATGAGACATTGGTGACACTTTTCAAAAATGAGTCTCTACGCGAACAGTATACTTTGACACGTTTGCAGCCATCTACTGATGCTGTCTATCAGGATGTCAAGGATGGAGAAGGCTTTCAAAGTAATCCAATGTTGAAAGCTGACCCTTCTTCACTTGGATTAATACTGTACCAAGATGCCTTTGAGGTTGTCAACCCCCTGGGCTCAGGGAAAAAAAAGCACAAGGTTTTAGCGGTTTACCTAACTCTGACTGACATCTTGCCTCACAATAGATCTTCTACTGATCAGATGCAACTTGTTCTCTTATGTAGGGAACAGGACTTTAAGTATTTTGGGGTAAATAAAGTTTTTGCTCCCCTGATTGAGGACCTCAAAATTCTGGAGCAGAGAGGTGTAGTCACATCTGATGGCATTGTACTAAAGGGCTCTTTGGTTGCCATTGCAGGAGACAACTTGGGATCCCATTCTATTGGGGGATTCTTGGAGAACTTCAGTCGGTCTACTTATTTTTGTCGCTACTGTGAGGTGTGTAGAGATGATTTCCTGACTAATCCTATATCGTGTGGTACCAAAAGAACAGCCCAATCATACGCAAGTAATTTGCAAGAGCAGGAAACTACTGCCACTGACTCTGTATGCGGCATCAAGTTTGACTCTCCTTTCAATCAGCTTTCACATTTCCATGTTTGCCAGCCTGGCCTACCACCATGTCTAGGCCATGACTTATTTGAGGGAGTCATAGCTTATGACCTTCCTTTATATATTCGCCATTTAGTTGAGGAGAATCATTTTACATACCTGCAGTTAAATAGGTGCAAGAACCAGTTAAGATATGAAGTTAACGATGGTAAGGACAAACCAGCAGACCTCTCTCCCAGCAGCAACAAGCTAAGTGGGCATGCAGTTCAGAACTGGTGTTTCCTTAGACTTCTCCCACTCATGGTGGGTGACAGGATTAAAGATCCCTGTGAAAATGAGGTGTGGCAAATCATTTTGCAGCTGAGGGAGATTGTTGAGCTCATCTGTGCACCGGTCATTACAGAGGGCCAGGTCGCGTATCTTAAAGTCCTCATAGAGGAGTACATAGACAGCAGGACAAGGCTTTTCCCCAATGCCCCCCTCAGACCAAAGCACCATTATCTGTGCCACTATCCATCTCTCATCATTCACTTTGGCCCACTTATTCGACTGTGGACACTACGGTTTGAGAGCAAACATACATTTTTTAAACAGTGTGCCAGGAAATTGCACAATTTTAAGAATTTGTGCAAAACTCTAGCAGAGAGGCACCAACTTCTACAAGCGTACTTGAGTGCGGGAAACTTGTTTCCTCCACTTGTACAAGCAGAAAAGGGGACTGATTTTCATGTTGATGATTACAATGACAGGATCAGGGCATCTGTAGCCAGTTGTCCATTCCAGTCACAGTCGGCAGTGGCTTGTAACTATGTTACAGTCAAAGGCACAGATTACAGAAGGGGGATGTACATTTTACTAGAGAACAGTGATGAAGGGCTTCTTATGGGGAAGATTATGCTAGTTATTGTTGTTCATAATTCGGTCTATTTTGTCTCAGAGAAACATACTTTTGTAAAGTTATGTGACACAGGTGTGTACTGTGACCTAGGAGTGGCCCAAGACAATTATGTTTGCATTAAGCAGGAAGATCTACTGGACTACTATCCTCTTTCAACATACAACGTGTATTATCAGTCCCTTATTGCTCTCCACCATTCTTTTCCAGAGGCAGTATGAGCAGGGAGGAAAGTGAGGATACAGGATACGTGAGGAGTGACGTGAGTAGTAGAGCAGGCTATGTAGTCATAGCAAACTAAGTTAAAAAAATTTTGGTAGCCTTGAATAAAGTTGATTTTGTCTTTAATTTGCTTTGTTGGTTGAACAGACTATAGTAGGAAATATGCATACAGTGTAGGGATGGCAAAAATGAGAAATTACAGTGTTTCACGATTCGCTACTTAATGAGACTAGGTCAAGGAGGCAGTGTGGTCATACTTGCCTGGTCTCCCTGATGACCTTCTTACCACCATGCTGGATGAGCTTGGGGTCGAGTCTATTGAAGATCTGGCCTTGGTGGAGGAGAGGGATCTGGTGAAATACCTCAAACCTATCCAAAGTCGGAAGTTAATGAAGGGCATCAAGAACGGTAAATTCATCTTTTCACCCATTACACTTTTCACTCTTTTATGTCACTGAACTAGGGCCTTAGAACATTGGCACAACTGGTAGACAATAGACTTTGCATAACGGTAGTCCCAAGCTCACACATTGGTTATCTGTCAAATACTATTGGATGAAGTGATTAATCTCAGGTGTGCAGCACAGCTTATAGACCTTATTCACGTGTGCGGCATTTGTTCAGTGTGACGTAATGGGTTGGGGAAATGTATAAGAGGCATAAAAAATAATAATAATTGGAATTACAAACTCATCATAACTGGGCTGTTTTTCACTGCTGTTGTTTTCACATCTGGAATTACATGGAAGTGAATGCAGCTGATGCTGATTACTTACCTGCATTTCCAAACTTAATAACAACAGCAGTGAAAAACAATCAGACCCTGTTATGATGAGTTTGTAATTCCAATAGTGTATTGGCCTGTTATTTTAACTATAATTTTTTAAGTTGCATTATCAGAGCAATCTTTTAACATGAGTCAATGGACACTTCTGCGTTCTCTCAACCCATTATGTCACATTTGAACAAATGGCACTTGCGTGAATAACTTCTAATTACTTCATCCAATAGTGCTGACAGGAAACCAATGTGTGAGCTTCCTCCAGGAAGTACTGGAGCAGGACTACGGTTAAGCATGCAGTCTATTGACCCATAGCCCTACATCTTGCCCTATCTTAATTAATAAATTGTTTTTGTGCCTTCTAGGACTTGTTACTCTTAATATGGAGTTGGTCTCTGCTCCCGATCCAAGTGCTCCAAGTTCCCCAACTCCAAGTTCAAACACAACATTCCAGCCTCCAAATCAGCTGTTGCCCAGCCCTCCAAGCACTGCCCGAAGCACGTCAAGTGCTTCACAGCCTGGCGTACCATGGCATGTTGACTTTCGTCTCAACTGGGACCAGGTGTCATCAGCCATTACACTGAGAGTTGAAAAAGAAGAAAGACCATTGCCAGACGAGAGAAAGGCCTTCGTGGTCGTGCTCGTGGAACAAATGATGCAGCACGACCGCAACCCATCAAGAGCCATGTGTCACAGCGTTGTGAGAAGCATTGTCAGGTAGGGATGGGACTATTATCAATATTAGCTATCAGTTAATCCCCAGCCCCAACCCCTTCAACTGTTTGTAGCTTTCACTGATTCATTTCCTGCACCTATGATGTCACAAGGGTGCAGAAGTGAAGACTTTGTAAACATGGTTTGTTTAAACATAGCTAGTATATTCAAGAAAACCAGACTTGTTCACATGTTTTTATGAAGGTCTTGTTCAGCCTGATGTTTTTTTTAAGCGTGGTTCTTTACTAATCCTTACATTAGCTGTACGCTTATGTGGTAAGTGCCACAATGGTGACATATTTTCTAATTGTCCCACCCTCATTTTCAGGAGCCATCCAAAATCATTTGGCGACGTTGGCAAGCACGGTGATACTGCTGGAGACGGATGTCACTCTCTTCTGCAACAAGTAAAAACCAGAGTGGAGTACAAAAATAGGAATAATACTCTTGCTCAACGCCGCAGAGAAAGAAGACCGCGCACGGGAATGGCAGGAGAGGCCAGACTGGCAAGAGGTCCTGTTGACCAATACGGGTATGTGGCAATATACATGTAAAATCTATCAACATTTGATCGAAAGCATTGTATATGACCATGAATAACCCTGAAACAGGACAGAACATACGGTACTTTTCTCTTGACTACTTTATTGACACTTTGACATGGACCCTTTTCACAGCAAGCATGTTGCGATGTTAATAGTGTAGTAAACACAGGTGTAATTAACTGTGATTATGGCCTTGTTCCATTTAGGATTTAGCTGAGCCAGGGTGCTGATATTGTGCATAGTGGCTCTCTGGCATGGTTGTGGTACACTAAATACCTTGACCTTAATTAATTTGATAAAATACACCTGTGTTTACAACACTATGACACAGCAACATGATTTCTGTGGGATGGGTGTATTTAGACAGTCACAACGGGGAATCAAACTGCTGACCCTTCAGTCATGAGACGACTTGCTCCAACGTCTGAGCTATAACCGTCCCCAATAGTATTGTTACCCTGTGATGCCCACTCCTAGGTGTATGAGGTGGGGCCCAGCAGATTTGCCAGAGGGGGAGACTGAGGCAACATTGGAGAATATGAAGATGGATCTGCTGAACATCTACTCAGGCATGCCATCTATTGTCTTTTTGGGTGATTTTGTTTAGACTTTAGTAATTGGTTAAGATCTGAACACTGTGTGTGTTGGGCGGCTACAAGACCAAATTGTTACTTGGGTACTAACAATACATTTGTATGTCTGTATACACAGAGGAAGGAATGAGTGGGGCAGAGAGAGCAGAACCAATGATGGAAAAGACATACGTCATCCTGCGGAAATACCTTAACAAATTGCCTGCTGCAGCGATGTCCGAGATCAAACAGGAGTGGCCGTTTCTCTTCTCTCAGAAATGCCTATTCTCACACTTTGGCCTCCTGACAGACGTCAATGTCCTTCAAAAGCTACAGGAGGCAATTAGTCGACGAGGACAGACCATCCTGGATTACTGTGCAACACTGGAGAACCCCAAGATCCGTGATGTTCTGGCCTGCTATGATCCAGACTCTGACAAGGCTGCCTGCATCCTGCTGCTCCTAATGTCGTACTTCAAAGAGCCGAAGGAGAGTTTAATGCTTGAAGTTGATGTAAGATTTTTTATTCAAATATTTAAAATGCAAAATGAGTGATTACATTAGACGCCATTTATTACCTTGTATGATTTACTACCTCTGACCA
>JAOPHQ010002294.1:0-30000 GCA_030340625.1 Merluccius polli
TATTTTATCTCTTCAGACAAACGGCCAGAATGATGTTTACTGTTAGTTACTAGAGCAGTTCATGTGATTCCATGAGCTCATTGCCTTGGCCCCCTGCTAGCGAGACATGTCTCAGTCACACCCAGACACGCGTGTATGCACAAGATTTGCATGTGGGGGACTAGATCATTTAAATGCAGGCTTTATTTCGTTTTGTGACCTCTGAGGTGATTCCAAACATAACAGATAGGTTACATAGGTGGGATGGAATTTTCAGTAATTCTACACAATATCCGATAAATATCACTTAATGTACATCTAAACAGTCTAACTGAGGGTCATTATATTGCAGTATATGGAGATTTAAAATATGGAGACGACTTTACTTTCCCCCTGCTTGGCTGCTAAACTGTTTAATGAGGGATAAACACCCCATCTGCTGTGTGTATACATCAGACTACCCAAAGTCTGCTCTCTGTTCTTCTATTTGTTTAAGTCCTTATTTAAGTTATTTAAGTCCTTTTTTTTTTTTTTTTTAGTTGTTCGATTTGATTGATCTTTTAGAGCTAGGTAAAAGCGCTCCTCATGTGTTTGAACTCGGCATGTTACTGCCAGCTATTTATTTATTTGAGAATAAAATGTTATTCTACAGTAAGAAAGATTGTTGGCTACCAGGAGGACACAAATATTTTTTAATAGAGTTCCCCGAAGCGAGACGAGTGAGAGACAGGCGATCCCTCTGTCACCTGACACATTAAACCCCCCGCATTCTCCAAGACTCGCCAGCATGACCTATGACCCCACATACTTTCCAACCATGCTAGTGGCTGCTCTGTCCCTTGGCACCGCTGCTGCTTCACTGGTCGGCTGACCCTACCTCTCTCCCTGTCTGACGCTGTCTCTTTCTCTGTCTCTGTCTGTCTCTCTCTCTCTGTATCCCTGTCTCTACGTGTCTGATGCTGTCTCTCTCTGTCTCTGTCTGATTGTCCCTGTCTCTCTCTGTCTGTCTGTCTCCATCTCTCTTCGTCTGTCTCTCTCTGTCTATCTGTCTGTCTCCGTCTCTGTTTGTCTGTCTCCGTCTCTCTGTCTGTCTCTCTCTCTCTCTGTCTATCTGTCTGTCTCCATCTCTCTCCATCTGTCTCTCTCTCTCTCTCTCTCTAGCCCTGATGCCGCTGACAGCGCCTCGTTCGATGTGCAGCTTGGTGACATCATCCTTACAGCGACCGACGGCCTCTTCGACAACATGCCCGACTACATGATACTGCAGGAGCTCAAGAAGCTCAAGGTACTCACGCTGCTGCAGTGACCTCAGGAAGTCATGTGACCTCAGGAAGTCATTGTAATAGGATGTATGTTAACGAGCAGCCATCGTAGTCATTGTAATAGGATGTACGTTAGGCATCATGTATTTTTCTATCTGTTTCAGACCACTAACTATGACAGCGTCCTGCAGACAGCAGAGAGCATCGCCAAGCAGGCCCACGACCTCGCCTACGACCCAGACTACATGTCTCCATTCGCACAGTTTGCCTGCGACAACGGGCTGAATGTAAGAGGTAAGGCTGGTTAGTGGACTAGTAACCGGTTACCCCCAGGTAAAATACTTTGAAGACTGTCATGAACATCACTACATCATTATGACATACTGCCTTCTGTTGTCCTACAGGCGGGAAGCCAGATGACATCACTGTACTGCTGTCCATTGTAGCAGAATACACAGACTGAGGGTGTGTGTGTGTGTGTGTGTGTGTGTGTGTGTGTGTGTGTGTGTGTGTGTGTGTGTGTGGTGTGTGTGTGTGTGGTGTGTGTGTGTGTGTGTGTGTGTGTGTGTGTGTGTGTGTGTGAGAGAGAGTTCTTGGGGCTGTTTGGTGTTGTTTGCCACGTCTTTGCCCCCCATGCACAGTTTTCTGTGGGCTGACTGGGGGGGGGGGGGGGGGGGGGGGGGGGGTGACAGACACTCCCTTGCTGTGGCCAGAGGTGACCCCAAGCTGTTGGGTGGGGGGCAGCTAAGTCACTTTCATGTTGATCATGATGGAACAGCAGAAGGAGCCTCCTCTGTAACCTCTGCTGGTTTAAGGGCTTCTGTTCATGTTGTGTAGCCCTCAGTTGTACACAACTCTACTGTAACAGACAGCTGTTGTGTAGCCCTCACTTCTACACAACGCTACTGTAACAGACGACCAGCTGGCTGTTCATTCGGCGATGCTACTCATTCGAAACTCATGATTCTCTTTGTTCTTTGTGAAATGCTGTCAGGTAAATGTGTCTGTGATCGGTTTGCATGAAAGGTTGTTGGCGAAGAGTGACTCTTGTTCTGTAGAGAATGTTTTATGGGGAAGACGATTGGGATGTTAAGTCCATGGCTGAATGATATGTGGATTCTGTAGCCCATCATGGTCTGCAGGTTTACCCAGTGTAAAACATAATGAAGCGGTCTGTTGTTGCCGCTGAAGTTGTAAGAATTCCTGTTGCATAAAGTAAATGTGTTTGTGTGTTGATTTAAATATAAAGCAAAAATGATGGAAATATTTGGAGAGTGAGGGATATGGGCAGTTTGTGTGGGTCGCTAGTATTTCTCCATCAGCTTGAAAATATCTATATAAATAATACCTGCCTAAACATAATATTTAATAGCATCTGCTATAGAAGATATTATAATATCTAATAGCGCCCACTATAGAAGATACTATTATAATATTTAATAGCGTCCGCTATAGAAGATATTATTATAATTATAATATTTAATAGCGTCTGCTATAGAAGGCCGTATCTGGTTTGTCACTGGGCTGAGGAAACTGTCCTTGTGTTAGTCCCTAAGTTGTACATATTGTTTTTCTTGTGTTTTAGAGATATCTACTGGCCTTATGATTATTTTTTGTAAGTACAGCATTAATACTGTTGTGAATACATGAATATCAGCATTAATACTGTTGTGAATGAGGTACACATGAATACATTTGCATCTGAAAATTGAACAGATGACTAGGTTTCAGATATCCCTCACTTCCATGGGCAGAAAGTGTGTGTGTGTGTGTGTGTGTGTGTGTGTGTGTGTGTGTGTGTGTGTGTGTGTGTGTGTGTGTGTGTGTGTGTGTGTGTGTGTGTGTGTGTGTGTGTGTGTGTGTGTGTGTGTGTGTGTGTGTGTGTGTGTTTCCTAGCATTTGGGAATGCTAACGACTGCAATTATAGGTCAGGCCTGCAAAGTTTTATTTTTGTAACTCAGTTATTTAGTTGTGAGAGTAAATATTGGAAGTGTGAGCCATTAGGATGTCACAGCTTGATGACAGAACAATTAGAATCTCATTCTCAACACATGAGAACGATTAGTTTTTTATTGTTTCCTTTGTTTTGGTTATGATTGTAATTTTTGCTGCTTCTTTTTCCTGTAACTTAAATGTCTCACTGTATACCATTCATGTAAACATGGTTCTCCTGAGTGCGAGTGTATTTAAAGTATGTACCAGAAATGACACAAAGACCTGATGACACTGGTGTGATATTGGGAGTCCATCTCATTTGTTTTAACAGTCACCCGGCGTTCTAGACGTCCATCAATGGCCCCACCAAAGACACACTTCATCTGCATGTCATTAAATATTTGAAGAACACAATTTAGCAATACAGTTTATTTAATGTGCATATCAATAATAATGAGAGAATTGTGTTTGTGTCCCAGAAGGTTTGTCCCCTGTAAGGCCGTGTGTTCAATGTTCATAAGTACTTTTGTGGAAATGTACAAAGCCGGTTTAACAAAACCAAAGAAAGAAAGCCATATAAACGATTATAAAACTGTGCAACACATCTTGTAATCAAAAACGTGTTTTAGATGTTGAGACCAATAGTCTCACTGTTCAGACTAGAAATGATTTCCAAGCCCACAGTTCACTGGAGGGCCAGCGTTGACCCAACATGAAACGATACGGGAGATGAACACATGTATTTATAGATCTATTTGTGACTGCTAGTGGTTCTTAACCATAATCATATGCTTCGTTCTTTGTTGTTGCTCCCCCCCCCCCCCCCCCCTATTTTCTTTTGTACTTAAGTTTTGCATGATTTATTTCTTAATAACAAACAGCTTGACTCTCTCTTGATTCCTGTCTTATAAAACTGTCTTCTTGGTTAACCATGTTCATTTAAAGTGAATTATGAGTGAAATAGTTGGTTGGTGTAAAATTGATATGAGCAGAGAGAGAGTTGTCAAACAGGGCGTTGTACTAAACCTGTAAGGGTGAGCTAAGCCTTAACTGCAGACCTATACTAAAATAATGCCTTTTTTTGGCCCAGGGTGATGTGATGTGGATCTGCCCACCTCGCTCATGTATGTAGAACAGTTTAAAAGGTGCTTCTGCAGTCCATATACGGTATGCTTGTTCACTTTCCAGAACGCCATGTTTGTGTGTACGAAAGTTATGTGCGTGTATACAGTGTAACAATACAGGTCTAATGTATGTAAATATGTTTTGCAAGATGTACAATATTTAAATAAAGAGTCTAGTATTTATACTAAACATGTTTACAGTCTTAGTTGCCTTTTTATTGACAGAAATGTAAGATTTTAAATCCTTTATTATAATAATTTATATTTAGTTGTTCAGGCTACTTATAATTCAGTATTGATTTTATAGAAACGCAGACGTTTTAATGTAATTATTTTACTAGTGAAAATGACAAGTATACTCCATTTAAATGGTGAAACTAGGCTCTACTTTGGTTTTGTAACGATTATAGGTGATAGGCCTACACATGTATTTGTAAGATAACTACTAGTAGGCCTATCGGAGGTAAATTACGTTTTTGCAAAATAACCTTAGTAGCCAGACTAATCAGCTATATCTAGATTCCCTGCAACTAGTTGTGAGTATACAGCATGGTAAATGGTACAATAGTGTAGTTACAGCATGGTATACGTTACAATAATGTAGTTACAGCATGGTATACGTTACAATAATGTAGTTGCAGCATGGTATACGTTACAATAATGTAGTTACAGCATGATATACGTTACAATAATTTAGGTACAGCATGGTATACGTTACAATAATGTAGTTGCAGCATGGTATACGTTACAATAATGTAGTTACAGCATGATATACGTTACAATAATGTAGTTGCAGCATGGTATACGTTACAATGTAGTTGCAGCATGGTATACGTTACAATAATGTAGGTACAGCATGATATACGTTACAATAATGTAGTTGCAGCATGGTATACGTTACAATAATGTAGGTACAGCATGGTATACGTTACAATAATGTATGTAGAGCATGGTATATGTTACACTAATGTAGTTGCAGCATGGTATACGTTACAATGATGTAGTTACAGTTGTCCACCGGCAGGGGGCAGCAGTGTGTCTGCTGTCGCTGATTTGTTTACTAGCTTAGCATGTAGCCAAACGTAAAGCTACGCACACATCCACGGAGCCAACAGCCATGCTGCTGACCGAAGAGGGTTAGCACCAAAGTGTGTGTGTGTGTGTGTGTGTGTGTGTGTGTGTGTGTGTGTGTGTGTGTGTGTGTCAGCTGACTGATATGTGATGCTAGCAGGTTAAGGTTAGCTTAGCTATTGTTGAACATGATGTGGCTGCGGATGGTCGTCTTACCTCCACCACCTAGTCAGTAAGGTTGTTATTATTAAGGTTATCATTGGTATTAGTAAGGTTATTATTGGTAATGTTATATTAAGGTTATTATTGGTATTAGGTAGTAACGTTATTATTGGTACGGTTATTATAGGTATTGGTAAGGTTATTATTAGTATTAGTAACGTTATTATTGGTACGTTATTATTGGTATTGTTAAGGTTATTATTGGTAAGGTTATTATTGGTATTGTTAAGGTTATTGGTATTATTAAGGTTATTATTGGTAAGGTTATTATTGGTATTATTGAGGTTACTAAAGCGTGAGTATCGTGTTGTTATGACGTCACGACAGCCGTAGCAACGCTAGAGGAGTTGGGACGAGTTAACTAGTAACCATAACTAGCCATATAGCCATAACTAGCCATAACTAGCCATAACTAGACATAACTAACCATAATGAACCATAACTAGCCATAACTAACCGTAACTAGTTGTTATTCTAAGCGGTCCATCCCGGTCCAACTAATGGCTCTCCTCACTCATGTTCAGGTTCATGGTGATTCATGGCGAGGAGCCCGCAAAGCAACGGACTGTCCAGCAGGAGCTTCCAGCAGCATGCTGACCCCGGGGAGCGGCACGCTGACCCCGGGGAGCGGCGCGCTGACCCCGGGGGGCAGCGTACTGACCCCGGAGAGCAGCACGCTGACCCCGGGGAGCAGCGTACTGACCCCGGGGGGCGGCGCGCTGACCCCGGGGAGCAGCGTACTGACCCCGGAGAGCAGCACGCTGACCCCGGGGGGCGGCGTACGGACCCCGGAGAGCAGCACGCTGACCCCGGGGGGGCGGCGTACGGACCCCGGAGAGCAGCACGCTGACCCCGGGGGGCGGTGTACGGACCCCGGAGAGCAGCACGCTGACCCCGGGGGGCGGTGTACGGACCCTGGGGAGCAGCACGCTGACCCCGGGGGGCGGCGTACGGACCCCGGAGAGCAGCACGCTGACCCCGGGGGGCGGCGTACGGACCCCGGAGAGCAGCACGCTGACCCCGGGGAGCAGCGTACTGACCCCGGGGGGCGGCGCGCTGACCCCGGGGGAGCAGCGTACTGACCCCGGAGAGCAGCACGCTGACCCCGGGGGGGCGGCGTACGGACCCCGGAGAGCAGCACGCTGACCCCGGGGGGGCGGCGTACGGACCCCGGAGAGCAGCACGCTGACCCCGGGGGGCGGCGTACGGACCCCGGAGAGCAGCACGCTGACCCCGGGGGGCGGTGTACGGACCCCGGAGAGCAGCACGCTGACCCCGGGGGGCGGTGTACGGACCCTGGGGAGCAGCACGCTGACCCCGGGGGGCGGTGTACGGACCCTGGGGAGCAGCACGCTGACCCCGGGGGGCGGCGTACGGACCCCGGAGAGCAGCACGCTGACCCCGGGGAGCAGCACACGGACAAATTCGGCTTTCTTGGGGGAGCTCAGCAATATTCTGCAGAATTGTAAGTGGTATCTTATAAAAAAAACCTTTGATCAAATGCCCAATGAGCTTCTTTTCTAGGGAAGTCAGAATAGAATAGATATTAGTCATAGCTAATAATCTCATAATCAGACATAATCCTCCTCTGAACCCTCATTGGCACATAACGGGTGGGTACGTGTGTGTCTCTCTCTCTGTCTCTCTCTCTCTCTCTCTCTCTCTCTCTCTCTCTCTCTATCTCTGTCTCTGTCTCTGTCTCTGTCTCTCTGTCTGTGTGGAGGAGGTATTTTTTGACTTGGCCCAAGCGGTATATATATTGTTCAGATCATCCTGAATGATGATTAAAACCAGAGATGGGAGCGGAAGTTCCGCTCATGGCTTCCTGTTGTTCCCCTCCTGTTCTTCATCAACCAGGTTTTCCACTGCTTTGTCCCACGCTAGATGATTTCCTGTGTGGAGAAGGAAGACGTCAGCCATCTTGTCCCCATTCTCTACGCTAAGACAGGATCCCTAATAATAATAAATTAATAACAGGAAGTGATTAAGAGTGTGCAGCACGCCACACCTCACAGCTCTAGTGGCCAAGAGAGGAGAACAAGATTGTGTTTAGTCCAGTTATTCCTAATGTTTTTTTGCCCGTGACCCAATTTCTAGCTCTGAAAATGTTTGCATCCCCAACTGTAACTTTTGTGCATCTACTTGCACACAAATTGTTTTTACCCAATCAACATCTGCTGGTTATATCAATGTCCTGGTGAACGTAAAGCATCGTTCTACTACACATTAAGTGATTAGAAGTCGTTTTCTCGTGGCTATGAATCATTAGCAGTCAGTTCGTATAAACAGGATGTCTATGAGACCTTTAAAAAAAATAAATGGTTTGCTAAAAAGGATAATCAAATATCTCTAGCTTATCAGGGGACCCCAAGTAGGGTCCAGACCCCAAGGTTGGGAACCCCTGGTTTAGTCCTCCAGCCTTGAGGCTACGAGAGCAGATACCTGATTGTGTTTTCTATGGGTGCTGGGGTTCATTCTGCACACACACAGATATCTCTCTCTCTCTCTCTCTCTCTCTCTGTATGTATGTATATGTATGTATGTATGTATGTATGTATGTATGTACAGGCTTCACTATGTGATGTAGTGTCACTGTCTATACAGCATGTATATGTATCTACAGGCTACACTATGTGGGCATCGACGATGGAAACCCTTATGCTAACCTCTGACCCTTACCCTAAGCCTAACCTCTGACCCTTACCCTAACCTCTGACCCTTACCCTAACCCTAACCTCCGAGTCCAGGACTGAGGACGTTCCTCCAGAGGTGCTGAGGCACCGAGAGGCCAAGTGGCTGGATATGCTGAACCACTGGGACAAGTGGATGGCCAAGAAACACAAGAAGGTCAGTTAACTCCTAGTGTTTCCCATATTAAGGCATATCTAGAAATGAAGCCATTTCTAAATATGAGATAATAGAACATATTTGAATTTTACTTCCATAAAATTAAAATATGTTTTTTACAGTCTAATTAAATTTAGCAGCACAATGAGCAACTGAATCACTAACGCAACTAGTTGCCCAAATTAAGTACATTTGCATTGGGTGCCGTGGGTTCTATTGTATGCTGGTGTGAAACTAGCACATCTCTATGTGACCGTACTTCTATCTATTGTATGATGGTGTGAAACTAGCACATCTCTATGTGACAGTACTTCTATCTATTGTATGCTGGTGTGAAACTAGCACATCTCTATGTGACAGTACTTCTATCTATTGTATGCTGGTGTGAAACTAGCACATCTCTATGTGACAGTACTTCTATCTATTGTATGCTGGTGTAAAACTAGCATAATTCTGTGTGACAGTACGTCTATCTATTGTGGTAATGTTAGTATCTGCTTCCTCTCTCCTCAGAGTTTGTTGTGTTTGATTGGCAGGTGAAGCTGCGATGCCAGAAGGGGGTCCCGCCCTCCCTGAGGGGCCGGGCGTGGCTCTACCTGTGTGGAGCAAAGGTGAAGAGAGAGCAAAACAGGGGAAAATTCCAGGTCAGTAAAACATTTAGTCAGGTAGTAAGGTTGTGTTCCAGGTCAACATTTAGTATAAAGGTAAATGTAGTTAAACGGCTTATTTATTCCTATTTGCTATGTTTTTCTCTAGATAGTAATGTATGGGTAAGAGATGGTGTAATAGATGAGTAGGAGAGGGATGTGGTGGAAAGACAGATGGAAGTGAAACGGGTCAGACCTGAGAGGACAGGTCTGAATGGTTTCTGTCAAATGATTTCCTAAGAACATTGCTCAGCTCTGGACAAAAAAAACTAATATTTCCACTAAAGTCATCACAGAATAAACTGCAATTCATCGCTATTGAACTGGGACTTTAGTAAGTGTATGTGTGTGCAGAGGTGGCCTTAAGCATCTGGGGCCCGTTTCAAGACCTAAAAAACATAAAAGAGAAAAAAAAGCGAGGATTCAAGTTGGTTTGCATCAATAATGGTATATTTTCGGACTTCAACTTAAATGCATTATGTGCACTTTCAACATCATGAACAGCTCAACATAGAAATTAATCCAAACAATTTAAACAAACAATTACAAACTAAACAATTAAAAACTGAAACAATGACAAAAGAAAAGAAAAGTGCTTTATCTTTGATTGATGTATATATGTATATGTATGTATAAAAGTGGGTAAATTATTCAATGCTTGTGTGTCAGTCGGGGGCCCTTTGGGAGGGCGGGGCCCGTTTCAGTTGAAACAGGTGAAAAAAAGCTAAGGCCGCCAACGTGTGTGTGTGCAGTGCATGTGTGTGTCTGCACCCACAAAACAGTCCCAAAAAAATATATGGAATTCTCTAATTACATTCTTTATGCAATACTAAATACAGCACCTTTACTGTTCACCACTAACTCTGTGTGTTTGTTTTCAGGACCTGGACAGCCAGCCTGGTGACCCCAAATGGGTGGACATCATTGAGAGAGACCTGCATCGACAGTTCCCCTTCCACGAGATGTTTGTAGCCAGAGGAGGCCATGGGTTAGGAACCACGCCCTATACTGTATTGTACTATACTATAGACCAGGCCTGGGGAATCTGTTCCACAAAGGGCCGGTGTGGCTGCAGGTTTTTGTTCAAACCAAGCAGCAGCACACCAGACTTGACTCATTTAATCAACTGATCTCAGTCTTCAGAGAGCTGATTGGTCAAACTGTGTGCTCTTGGTTGGTTTGAACAAAAACCTGCAGCCACACCGGCCCTTTGTGGAACAGATTCCCCAGGCCTGCTATAGACTATAGTATATACTAGACATTTAGGTCATTTAGCAGATATACTATATATACTATATACTATAATATATAGTATAGTATAGTATACTATATACTATTCTGTATACTATATACTATACACTATACTATATACTATATTCTATACTATATACTATACTGTAATGTAGTAGTGTACTCTAGCTCTTCTAAAACACCTTTTCTAATGTGTGTCTTGGTCCACACGTGTGTGTGTGTGTGCCCGTGCGTGTGCATGCATGTGTGTGTGTGTGTGTGTGTGTGTAGGCAGCAAGACCTGTTCCGGGTACTGAAGGCATACACGCTACTCCGCCCAGAGGAGGGCTACTGTCAGGCCCAGGCACCCATCGCTGCTGTCCTCCTCATGCACATGCCTGCTGAGGTCAGCACACACGTACACACACACACACATGCACACACGCAGATATATATATATATATATATATATATATATATATATATATATATATATATATATATATATATATATATATATGTAAGCCCACTGAACTGCTCCTATTGTAGTGTTACATTTCTGTTAGATTTAAAGATCTGTAACATTTTTGTTAGATTTTAAAGAACTGTTTCCGGTTTTATCAGGATGCATTCTGGGGCCTGGTGCAAATTTGTGAGAAGTACCTGCCTGGATACTACAGTAAAGGACTGGTAAGGATTTCCTCCACATGTTAAAAAACCCACAAGAGTAAGCATTTAGTTGTATTGGAGGAGACAGGTCCAAAGGTCACACAGATAACCAAGGAATGTCCTGCAATAGTCACATGATTCCTGAAGTTAGATTACATATTAACAGTACGACACAAGGACTACAGCAAAACCCTAACGAGAAAGTAATTGTAACTACACATGCATGTTGTAACTATGTTGTAACTACTCATGCATGTTGTAACTATGTTGTAACTATATATGCATGTTGTAACTATGCATGTTGTAACTACTTATGCATGTTGTAACTACACATGCATGTTGTAACTATGTTGTAACTATATATGCATGTTGTAACTATATATGCATGTTGTAACTACACATGCATGTTGTAACTACTGTTGCATGTTGTATCTATGTTGTAACTATATATGCATGTTGTAACTACTTATGCATGTTGTAACTACACATGCATGTTGTAACTACTGTTGCATGTTGTATCTATGTTGTAACTATGCATGTTGTAACTACACATGCATGTTGTAGCTATGTTGTAACTGCATGTTGTAACTACACATGCATGTTTCTCTACTACATGCATGTTGTAACTATGTTGTAACTGCATGTTGTAATTACACATGCATGTTGTATTTAGTCGTGCAAGTTGTAACTACTCATGCATGTTGTAAGTATACATGCATTTTGTAACTACACATGCATGTTGTAACTACAGATGCATATCGTAATTACACATGGATGTTGTAACTGTACATGCAAGTTGTAACTAAAAGTGCATGTTGTAACTACACATGCATGTTGTAACTACTCATGCATGTTGTAACTATGTTGTAACTACACATGCATGTTGTAACTACACATGCAAGATGCACACGGTGGTTGTAGAAAACAGGAGGACTTTAAAGCCACGTTTCCACCACACAGAACTTTAAGTCCCAGGAACTACTTTTCAGGAACTGAAAGGTTTCATCAGCCCGTTGTTGTCTGCAAGTTTAGGCAAATTAGTCTGCTCCATTTCCGTAGGTGGCAGTAATGCAGAAGACTATACAAGAACGATGACCTCATATAAAGCAACGGTCGGACAGGCATTATTATTTGTGCGACACTGTAAGCATGGAGGAGATTCAAGTTTCGTCCTCAGTATAAATGCTCAATAAGGCCTGGACTTCGTCATCGGTCCGTCTGTCGTAGGCTTTCTTCTCCATGTTGACAAATGGCACCTGAAATAAAATGCTGCAAATCCTCAACCAATCAGAAATGTGCCGCGCTGCAAGCCCGACCCCCAAAATTCCTGTACTTTTTGGGGGGTAAAATAATGTCCCCGGAACTTAATTTAGACCCTGGTTCCTGCTGTGGAAACGCACCGAGTTCCTCCAAAGGTTCCTAGTCCCTGGGGAAAGTTTCTGCGTTGGAAACGCGGCTTAAGGACTATGGGCCCTATTTTGCCGGTCTGAAACGCAAGTATGAACCGCAAAGCGCAAGTGGCTTTGTGGGCGGATCTTGGGCGCTGTTGCTATTATACTGGCGGGATAAATGACGCTCGCGCCCAGCGCAAATCTAAAATGGGTTGGTCTGAAGTAGCTACATTAGTCATAGGTGTGGTTTGGGGGTAACGTGCAATAAACCAATCAGAGCGTCGGCTCACATTCCCTTTAAATGCAGGCGCGCTTGTTCCATGGCGAGCACATCGCGCATCGCCAATACTGACCAGACGTGTCCAATCCCGCCGTAGCG
Organism: Merluccius polli; assembly: GCA_030340625.1. Classification (NCBI taxonomy): domain Eukaryota; kingdom Metazoa; phylum Chordata; class Actinopteri; order Gadiformes; family Merlucciidae; genus Merluccius; species Merluccius polli. The sequence goes on from JAOPHQ010002294.1 coordinate 12,757, forward strand.
CGCGCATGGCCATCAGAGGGAAAAATAATTAGTTATTCTGTTTAAATCTTTTCAGCTTTTCATTTTCCGTTGACAAAATGTAAATGAAGAAATGTCACAAAGACATACTTTCCGATGTTTTGGCCTCACTCTCACTGAATCACGAGGTTATGAATGCATGGTGATATATTTGCAATGTAGACCGAGATTACTTTGCTTATAGACAGCGCTTGAAGTGGAAAAAAATAAGTGCCAGTACTGCGTACGACGGGGGGGGGGGGGGGCGATTGTCGACTGGGGGGGGCCGATCATAACCCACCCCGGACCTACGACCGACGAGGGGGTGGGGGGGCAGCCTGTGACAAGTGCCAGTACGCAAGAAAAAGTGCCGGTGCGTACCGGCCCACTTCAAGCACTGCTTATAGATGAGCTCTTCTGTCAAATAAGCTGAAGCGCATTTTCAGTCTGCCGAATATCTTTCAGTTACACGGCTTCATGTTTCTGTGTTTCCGATTATAAAACATTTCACGCGCTGTTGATGGCATAATAAAAGGTGTCATATGTGTCTTGCGACTATTGGTCAAACAGGTTAATTTGATCCGTCATTACTATTAGCCTGAATATTTTTGGGTAACTGTGTACGCTAGATTTACGCCTATTTGTTCACATATGTAAAAATGGGAACTGCTTCCTTGTAGATGAGAGAAGCAAAGTGTATGCACGTTACACACACTACACTATGGCCATCGGGACGGCTGGCCGTCGGGAGGTTCGGGAGATTTCCCCAACGGCCGGACGATTTCAGGCCGAGCCGGCCGGCCGTAATTATTTTTTTATTTGATTTTATATTTTTTTATTTGGTGTACTATTATTTTTGAGCCGGCCCCCCCGTCAACAATCACGCATCCCCCCCCCCCCCCCCCCCCCCCCCCCCCCCCCCGTCAACAATCGCGCATCCCCCCCCCACCGTCAACAATCGCGCATTCCCCCACCCTGATTATGGCCAAGCGCCCTTAAAATAGGGTCTGAATAAGCGCCACTGACTTTAAACTAGGTTTTTTCTGGTCTGTGGCGCTATTGTTTTGTGAAAGTGCAGAATAGCACCAGGGAACGTTAGCGCCGGGACACGCCTCCTGTTTTCGCTGAACCGCCCCCGGAGCGCAACTTCATTCCCCAAGTGAAGGACTTGCGCCTTGCGTCGGAAAATTCCAATGTGCGTCGGGTGCAAAATAGGAATTCCGCAAGCGCCAGTGAACAAAGTCAATTGCGCTGAGTGCAAGATAGGGCCCTATAAGTGTTCCAGGTTACAGTTTGTTGTGACATGTATATCCTCCAGTATTGGGCTTCTTAGAGTCTGTAATCATCATGGACCTATACACTAATTACTTGACTGGAATATCTTCTTCTTCTTCTTCTTCTTCTTCTTCTTCTTCTTCTTCTTCTTCTTCTTCTTCTTCTTCTTCTTCTTCTTCTTCTTCTTCTTCCCCCCCCCCCCCCCCCCCCACCAGGAGGCCATCCAGCTGGATGGCGAGATCTTGTTCTCCCTGCTGAGGAAGGTCTCCCCTGTGGCCCACAGCCACCTGAAGAAGCACCGACTGGAGCCCATTCTCTACATGACAGAGTGGTTCATGTGCGCTTTCTCCAGGACGCTGCCCTGGGCCTCAGTGCTGCGAGTCTGGGACATGTTCCTGTGTGAGGGTGAGCTCTGCTGCTCTTTTCTACCCTATACTAATCTATACTACTCTACTCTGCTCTACTCTATACTGCTCTACTATATACTTCTCTACTCTATACTGCTCTACGCTATACTTCTCTACTCTATACTACTCTATACTGCTCTACTCTATACTTCTCTATCTATATTACTGTACTCTATACTACTCTGTACTTCTCTACTCTATAGTACTCTACTCTACTACTCTATACTACACTACTCTATACTACTCTACTCTATAGTACTCTACTCTATAGTACTCTACTCTACTACTCTATACTACTCTACTCTATAGTACTCTACTCTACTACTCTATACTACTCTACTCTATAGTACTCTACTCTACTACTCTATACTACTCTACTCGTCTATACTACTGTACTCTACTACTCTATACTACTCTACTCTATACTACTCTATTCTTCTTTCAACATTTTTTTTCCTTTGGTGGTACCATGGAGGCGTCTGAGTCGTTGATTATTTAAATATCTTGACTGTTTGAATATCTTGTCAATTAAAGGTGCCGTAGATTTAAGATTTAACAGCTCTTATTTGAGTGTAATTTGTTAGAACGTTCTTGGCCATCCTTCAGCTATTAATGAGTGAAATGCTCTGTGAGAATATCTGTTTCTAGTTGACTGCCTCTGTATGAGACCATTTAAATTTTAGACCACTCCCGGCTCATTTCTGACCAATCAGGTCATCTCTTCCCTGATTGGTTCAGGGACTCCATCTTGCCTGTCAATCACGGGTGCGTGAAATGCAAATTCTTAATGGTGGAGAAACATAGGGAGGTTGATTTGTTCCAAAATCTTGCTCTCTTTTGGTCTTTTCTCTCTTTTCAACTCTCAAATCTTACCTACAACACCTTTAAGCATTATGTTGCTTCATTTAATTAAAATATTATGTATACAGCACCACTGTTATGACATCACAACATTATGTCCTGAGCACCACTGTTACAACACCATCTTGTGTCTCTCCTCCCAGGGGTGAAGATCATTTTCAGGGTGGGTCTGGTCCTGCTGAAATGCATGCTGGGAACCCAGGAAAAGCTGAAGGACAGTCAGGGTCTGTATGAGACCCTGCAGCTGCTGAAGAACATCCAGCCTGCTTACATGCAGGAGGGCTTCCTGGTCGAGGAGGTAGGAGATACACACACTGCAAGGGTTAGTTAGGGATTGTTAGGGTCAGGGTTAGGGTTAGTTAGGGTTAGGGTGAGTTAGGGTTTGGGTTAGTTAAGGTCAGGGTTAGGGTTAGTTAGGTTTGGGTTATTTAGTGTTAGTTAGGGTTAGGATTAGGGTTAGTTAGGGTTAGGGTGAATTAGGTTTGGGTTAGTTAGGGTCAGGGATAGGGTGACTTGGGTTAGTTAGGGTTAGAGTTAGGGTGAGTTAGGTTAGGGTTAGTTAGGGTTAGGGTTAGGGTTCCAGTGGGTTTCTTAATGAGCAGGTCTTGCTTCAGGTGATGCTGCGGGTGTCGGACCACCCTAACCCTGTCATTTCATTTCATCCTCCCACTCTCTGTCTCTCTGTCTCTGTCTCTGTCTGTCTCTCTCTCTCTCTAGGTGGTGGGGTCGTCGGTGTCGGAGCGTGACATCGAGCGGGAGCATGTGTTTCAGCGGCGCCGCTGGGAAGAGAGTCGGGGTGAGCTGCGCTGCCGGTCACCTAGCAGGAAGCACGGCGCCCGGGCCATCATCAGCGCCGAGCCCCCCGGGCGCCACGACCTGCAGCAGAACCCCACCATCCTGCTGGAGGCCGGGGGGGGGCAGGCCACCCAGGGGAAAGGGAAGAAGAAGAAGATGAAGAAGACGGAGAAGGAAAAGGAAAAGAAGGAGAACGCCACAACCACAGCACAGACCGTCCTTCCGTCCGCTCCCGGCGACCTCTCACCATTCCGCAGGGACAACGCCCGGCAGGCATCCAATGAGAGCCTGAGCAGCGAAGAGCACAACTCCTATCTGTAGTATCCACCAATGGGAGCGATGCTAACAAGTAGTGTCTTGCTGGTTTCCACCAATGGGAGCGATGCTAACATGTAGCGTCTTGCTGTATGAGGAGGTTTCCACCAATGGGAGTGATGCCAACACGTAGCATCTTGCTGTATGAGGAGGTTTCCACAAATGAGAGTGATGCTAAGGCGTAGTGTCTTGCTGGTTTCCACCAATGAGAGCGATGCTAACACGTAGCATCTTGCTGTATGAGGACGTTTCCACCAATGAGAGCGATGCTAACACGTAGCATCTTGCTGTATGATGAGGTTTCCACAAATGAGAGTGATGCTAAGGCGTAGTGTCTTGCTGGTTTCCACCAATGAGAGCGATGCTAACACGTAGCATCTTGCTGTATGTTGAATGGAGGTAAGCTCACTAATAACAGCTATTTTAATCTGTAATTCATCCCACTGATTATTTTGAATAATGAAGAATGTTTCTTCTGATTTTGTATGGGTTTTCTACAGCAACTGGCCGATTGACAATCATCTTCGTCATCGTCCTCCACAATCAGTATTTTATAGTGCCAGTCTCTTCTTACCTGATAGACGTAGAACTACAGTAGCTGAACTACAACTAGAGTAAGGAAGAATGTGGTGCTCTCCTGATGGTCTCTTGGTGGTCTCTTTGTGGTCTCCTGATGGTCTCTTTGTGGTCTCCTGATGCTCTCTTGGTGGTCTCCTGACGGTCTCTTGGTGGTCTCCTGGTTACTGTTATTGATGCCTGAGGACATGCAGGTGAATAAACCACAACTAACAGCAAGCTAAAGTTTTTACCACCAAAGCACATAAATGGACATTCTTAGTGTTCTGTGGTTCAATTAGATTTAGATATGGAGTTGAAGATGTACATGATGGTGATGTTAATGAGGAAATGGATTGAAGAACACAAACTCAATATAAAAGTTGGAAATACAGAAGGGTTAGAACTTGATCAAACTTCAAAGGAAAGTGTGCAAATAAAATAATATTATTTTAGTTCTAGATATATTTTCACTACAAATCGATCGCTTCATAATGATTATAATATAATCATAAATACTGATTAAATTATAATTATAATGTATATTTGCACTATAAATAACGTTGCTGTGCAACAAAATGTCTGAATGTGCTCATAAATAATTGCTGACAAAGTTGATTTATGTCTAAATATTCACTGAGATATGAATCATCTTTGATATGTTATATTGATCAATCATGAGCTTCAGAACTGCTGGCTACAGTACAATGGTGTTGCCATAGTGTCCTATCTTTTAGTTTCTTCTTATACCGTTTATTTCCTCATAATAGCAGCAGTAGTACCAGGGTGACCCATAGATGGCGCCATTGAGCTTGTTTAAAAATGTGACTAAGCCGTTCTGATGTGTTTTGATGAGGACTATTAATACCTCACAATATTTTGAAAGTAATTTTACAAAGAATCGTTCAATCACTTCGAGATTATTTTTTATATCTGCACATTTTTTGTACGTGTAATTCTCTCCTACTTTATATATATACATAACTGCTATATGCTCGGGCCAATTTTTTTCTAAGCCATTAGATGGCGGGCCAGAACATAAGCCATTAGATGGGGAACATAAACATAGTCTAATTTAAGAAATTGATTGATAAAAAATGCAACTGGAATTTGCGACAGACTGGTGCAGAGTGTCTTGTTGTAACTGCTTAGTCAGCTGTTCATCCCTGTGGTTAAACTGTGTAGGACAGTCAGAAACAAAAAGAGCCACAGTTGTGTGCCGGTGTCTGGGTTTAGCGCTGCATTAAGGAATACAATAGCAGTGACACATAATCTGGCTAGTGTCTTTATTCACCAACTTGCAACACAGACCGCCTTACAAGACACGCATGTGTGGGAGATGCAGAGGATAAAAAATAACTGAAATAATCTAATATATAATATATCTAATAAACCCAAAAAATAAAAAACATTAAATACAAAAATCTGATTATCAAAATGATCTGCCGGGCCAGATATTATTGCTGGTGGGCCAGTTTTGGCCCGTGGGCCGCCTGTGGCCGACCACTGTTATAAACTTTCTTTTGTACCAACATCACAATTTGCAAGAATTAAATTTGTCATACTCCAGAAAACCAATCCAGGATGTCTGCCCACCTTGTGTTTCAGTAGAAACGTTTGGATCAACGGCAGAGCCCTGAGAGAGAAGACTACACCAGGCCAGCTCAATGCCCTTGTTATCATTCAACACGCCTTTACAGACACCCCCACACACCCTCCACACACACTCACACACACACACACCCTCCACACACACACACACACGCACACACCCTACACACACACACACGCACACACCCTACACACACACACTCAGACACACATACCCTCCACACACACACACACACACACACTCCCTCCACACACACTCACACACACACACACCCTCCACACACACACACGCACACACCCTACACACACACACACACTCAGACACACACATACCCTCCACACACACACACACACACACTCACACACCCTCCACACACACACACACACACTCCCTCCACACTCACACACACACACACACACACACACACCCTCCACACACACGCGCGCACACACACACACACACACACACACCCTCCACACACACGCACAAACACACACACCTTCCACACACACACACCTGTTTCTCCGGCTCTTTCAGCCCACACAGGAATTTGCATCTCAAATAGAGACGAATTCCCACACAACACACAACACCCTCCTAAAGGGTGAGACTGTGTTTCCTCTCGCTTGGTGAATGGATATGGGGGGGGGGGGGGGGGCGGTATGGCCCTTCTTAAGGAACAAAAGGTCTACAGTCTGCAAGTCAAACCGTCCCAATACTTTTTTTATTTTGATTTCATTTGTCCCAAAGTGCCCATAAAGAAATCTATTGGACACACAATTCAGCGGTGCAATGAGATTGTACAATTATTCACACACTTGTGTTTTTGAAAGACATTGCAGGGAAGAGGAATCGTCTTTCTGATTTCATGCGGTCCTGTATTTCCTATATTTCCCGTGTTTTCCATACATTTGTAAATGATGCCATTTTATGGCCCTTGTGGAAGATCCTAGCAGCCGACGATGGAGACACTTATTTATGACCCCTGGGGGAACATGTGGCCGTCTGAGAGACAACCAGGACCGTCTTCTACTGAGAAAACCAGGACCGTCTTCTACTGAGGGACCACCAGGACCGTCTTCTACTGAGGGACCACCAGGACCGTCTTCTACTGAGAGACACACAGGACCGTCTTCTACTGAGAGACCACCAGGACCGTCTTCTACCGAGGGACCACCAGGACCGTCCTCTACTGAGAGACACACAGGACCGTCTTCTACTGAGAGACCACCAGGACCGTCTTCTACTGAGAGACCACCAGGACCGTCTTCTACTGAGAGACCACCAGGACCGTCTTCTACTGAGAGACCACCAGGACCGTCTTCTACTGAGAGACCACCAGGACCGTCTTCTACTGAGAAAACCAGGACCGTCTTCTACTGAGGGACCACCAGGACCGTCTTCTACTGAGAGACAAACAGGACCGTCTTCTACTGAGAGACCACCAGGACCGTCTTCTACTGAGAGACCACCAGGACCGTCTTCTACTGAGAAAACCAGGACCGTCTTCTACTGAGGGACCACCAGGACCGTCTTCTACTGAGAGACAAACAGGACCGTCTTCTACTGAGAGACCACCAGGACCGTCTTCTACTGAGAGACCACCAGGACCGTCTTCTACTGAGAGACCACCAGGACCGTCTTCTACTGAGGGACCACCAGGACCGTCTTCTACTGAGAGACCACCAGGACCGCCTTCTACTGAGAAAACCAGGACCGACTTCTACTGAGGGACCACCAGGACAGTCTTCTACTGAGAGACAAACAGGACCGTCTTCTACTGAGAGACCACCAGGACCGTCTTCTACTGAGAGACCACCAGGACCGTCTTCTACTGAGAGACCACCAGGACCGTCTTCTACTGAGAGACCACCAGGACCGTCTTCTACTGAGAGACCACCAGGACCGTCTTCTACTGAGAGACAACCAGGACCGTCTTCTACTGAGAGACCACCAGGACCGTCTTCTACTGAGAGACCACCAGGACTGTCTTCTACTGAGAGACCACCAGGACCGTCTTCTACTGAGAGACCACCAGGACCGTCTTCTACTGAGGGACCACCAGGACAGTCTTCTACTGAGAGACAAACAGGACCGTCTTCTACTGAGAGACCACCAGGACCGTCTTCTACTGAGAGACCACCAGGACCGTCTTCTACTGAGGGACCACCAGGACAGTCTTCTACTGAGAGACAAACAGGACCGTCTTCTACTGAGAGACCACCAGGACCGTCTTCTACTGAGAGACCACCAGGACCGTCTTCTACTGAGAGACCACCAGGACCGTCTTCTACTGAGAGACCACCAGGACCGTCTTCTACTGAGAGACCACCAGGACCGTCTTCTACTGAGAGACCACCAGGACCGCCTTCTACTGAGAGACCACCAGGACCGTCTTCTACTGAGAGACCACCTGGACCGTCTTCTACTGAGAGACCACCAGGACCGTCTTCTACTGAGAGACCACCAGGACCGTCTTCTACTGAGAGACCACCAGGACCGTCTTCTACTGAGAGACCACCAGGACCGTCTTCTACTGAGAGACCACCAGGACCGTCTTCTACTGAGAGACCACCAGGACCGTCTTCTACTGAGGGACCACCAGGACCGTCTTCTACTGAGAGACCACCAGGACCGCCTTCTACTGAGAGACCACCAGGACCATCTTCTACTGAGAGATCACCAGGACCGTCTTCTACTGAGAGACCACCAGGACCGTCTTCTACTGAGGGACCACCAGGACCGTCTTCTACTGAGAGACCACCAGGACCGTCTTCTACTGAGGGACCACCAGGACCGTCTTCTACTGAGAGACAAACAGGACCGTCTTCTACTGAGAGACCACCAGGACCGTCTTCTACTGAGAGACCACCAGGACCGTCTTCTACTGAGAGACAAACAGGACCGTCTTCTACTGAGAGACCACCAGGACAGTCTTCTACTGAGAGACCACCAGGACCGTCTTCTACTGAGAGACAAACAGGACCGTCTTCTACTGAGAGACCACCAGGACCGTCTTCTACTGAGAGACCACCAGGACCGTCTTCTACTGAGGGACCACCAGGACCGTCTTCTACTGAGGGACCACCAGGACCGTCTTCTACTGAGAGACAACCAGGACCGTCTTCTACTGAGGGACCACCAGGACCGTCTTCTACTGAGAGACAACCAGGACCGTCTTCTACTGAGGGACCACCAGGACCGCCTTCTACTGAGAAAACCAGGACCGTCTTCTACTGAGGGACCACCAGGACCGTCTTCTACTGAGAGACAACCAGGACCGTCTTCTACTGAGGGACCACCAGGACCGTCTTCTACTGAGAGACAACCAGGACCGTCTTCTACTGAGGGACCACCAGGACCGTCTTCTACTGAGAGACAACCAGGACCGTCTTCTACTGAGAGACAACCAGGACCGTCTTCTACTGAGGGACCACCAGGACCGTCTTCTACTGAGACAACCAGGACCGTCTTCTACTGAGGGACCACCAGGACCGTCTTCTACTGAGAGACAACCAGGACCGTCTTCTACTGAGGGACCACCAGGACCGTCTTCTACTGAGAGACAACCAGGACCGTCTTCTACTGAGAGACCACCAGGACCGTCTTCTACTGAGGGACCACCAGGACCGTCTTCTACTGAGAGACAACCAGGACCGTCTTCTACTGAGGGACCACCAGGACCGTCTTCTACTGAGAGACAACCAGGACCGTCTTCTACTGAGAGACCACCAGGACCGTCTTCTACTGAGGGACCACCAGGACCGTCTTCTACTGAGAGACAACCAGGACCGTCTTCTACTGAGGGACCACCAGGACCGTCTTCTACTGAGAGACAACCAGGACCGTCTTCTACTGAGGGACCACCAGGACCGTCTTCTACTGAGACAACCAGGACCGTCTTCTACTGAGGGACCACCAGGACCGTCTTCTACTGAGAGACAACCAGGACCGTCTTCTACTGAGGGACCACCAGGACCGTCTTCTACTGAGAGACAACCAGGACCGTCTTCTACTGAGAGACCACCAGGACCGTCTTCTACTGAGGGACCACCAGGACCGTCTTCTACTGAGAGACAACCAGGACCGTCTTCTACTGAGGGACCACCAGGACCGTCTTCTACTGAGAGACAACCAGGACCGTCTTCTACTGAGAGACCACCAGGACCGTCTTCTACTGAGGGACCACCAGGACCGTCTTCTACTGAGAGACAACCAGGACCGTCTTCTACTGAGGGACCACCAGGACCGCCTTCTACTGAGAAAACCAGGACCGTTATGGGGGTATTATTGAGACAATATTATTTGTGTGTGCGTGTCTCAATCTGTGTGTGTGTAATAAGATTTGTGTGTATTCACATTTGTGTGTATTCACATTTGTGTGTGCGTAATAAGATTTGTGTGTCTGTATTCACATTTGTGTGTGTGTAAAGAAATCTGTGTGTCTGTATTCACATTTGTGTGTGCGTAATAAGATTTGTGTGTCTGTATTCACATTTGTGTGTGTGTAAAAAATGCGTACTGAGATCTGTAAATGTCTGTCATCAGTTATAACTCAGGCGGGAGCTCTGATTGGCCGTCTTTTTACACGTGGATTTTGGCACACTTCTGCCGTGCAGATCTGCAAATTTGCGATCCGTGTGTAAAAACGATTCGTCTGTAACTTCACGCAATACAGTCTACGCACCACTAGTCGGCGCGTAGCACCCAGTGATGTTAAGCGTGTCATTGTCATGGGGAAGATGGCTGCCGTTAATGACACTGGCCATTTTAGATAGAAAATATAATATAAACTTCGAAAAACTCATGGGTAAGTTAACTTTTGTTTTCCTCATAAATAAACGCATTGTAAAGCCCATGAGTTGTTCGAAGTTTCCGACGACCGGCCAGTGTCATTAACGGCAGCCATCTTCCCCATGACAATGACACGCTTAACTTCACCGGGTGCTGCGCGCCGACTAGTGGTGTGTAGACTGTATTGCGTGAAGTTACAGACAAATCGTTTCTACACACGGATCGCAAATTTGCAGATCTGCACGGCAGAAGTGTGCCAAAATCCACGTGTAAAAAGACGGCCAATCAGAGCTCCCGCCTGAGTTATAACTGGTGACAGACATTTACAGATCTCAGTACGCATTTTTTTTTACACACACACAAATGTGAATACAGACACACAAATCTTATCACAAACACACAAATGTGAATACAGACACACAGATTTGTTTACACACACACATGTGAATACAGACAGACACATCTTATTACGCACACACAAATGTGAATACACACAAATGTGAATACACACAAATCTTATTACACACACACAGATTGAGATACGCACACACAAATAATATTGTCTCAATAATACCCCCATAGACCGTCTTCTACTGAGGGACCACCAGGACCGTCTTCTACTGAGGGACCACCAGGACCGTCTTCTACTGAGGGACCACCAGGACCGTCTTCTACTGAGAGACAAACAGGACCGTCTTCTACTGAGAGACCACCAGGACCGTCTTCTACTGAGAGACCACCAGGACCGTCTTCTACTGAGGGACCACCAGGACCGTCTTCTACTGAGAGACAACCAGGACCGTCTTCTACTGAGGGACCACCAGGACCGTCTTCTACTGAGAGACAACCAGGACCGTCTTCTACTGAGGGACCACCAGGACCGCCTTCTACTGAGAAAACCAGGACCGTCTTCTACTGAGGGACCACCAGGACTGTCTTCTACTGAGAGACAACCAGGACCATCTTCTACTGAGGGACCACCAGGACCGTCTTCTACTGAGAGACAACCAGGACCGTCTTCTACTGAGGGACCACCAGGACCGCCTTCTACTGAGAAAACCAGGACCGTCTTCTACTGAGGGACCACCAGGACCGTCTTCTACTGAGGGACCACCAGGACCGTCTTCTACTGAGAGACCACCAGGACTGTCACATGAGATGGAAGGTTTCCTTTCCTGGCATGAAGAGGTTTGTTATGAACATATAGAGCAGCAGTGTGTCAAAATCAATCTATGCAGGGGCCACATCCAAAAATGATAACAGCTTTGAGGGCCATATATATATATATATATATATATATATATATATATATATATATATGAGAGATGGAAATTAACTTTGTTGCCCACCAGCCACTCATCTTTTTTACCAGCCACTTTTTATACGCTATATTTTTTTGATATATTATGCATACATTTTAAACAATATAATAGTAACAATAGATAAGAAGTGTTTTTCATACACATCATTGTTTCCATCAGAAGTGATTTTTACTGTGAGTAGGTGCTACCAAGGAACTGAGTTGAAAATGTTACACTCTTACCGCATATGATAAACAATACACAGGTATCTGCCATGTTAAGTCATGTTTATTTCAAAGGTGTTACGATGACAAGTTTGGGGATAATTCATCTATACAAAGCATTTTCAATAAAAAACTAATTGACATATTAACAATAACATTAATAACAACATGCATGGCTACACCATCATAAGTCAATAGGAACATTTGTTTTTTCAGTCCTCTAGGTAGGTACTCACTCTGCCTATGCATTCGAAATGAAACATTTGAAAACAGACCATGAAGAAACAAGAACAAGAAACAATGACTTCATAAGTGCAAGACACATTGAAAAACGTCAGAATACTACTAGAGAAAGCAACATTGCTTTCTCTAGTAGCTCTTTCTTTATATGTCAATAATTAGCCTAGCATACTATACCGAATGTTGGAGCTATGGATGAAGCCGTGTTCTATAGAGCGTAACAGTGACCGCCCCCTTTTTAACAGCTCCGGTGCCGGAAGTAAATTTCCCATGCATTTATCTCGTCCACTTTTCGTAGAATCCTTATAAAAAGAGTATTAAGCCTTTAACCAAGCCAATCGTTCGTTATGGTAGTCGTGACCATATTATGTTTGATTCGGGATGAGTAGTTCCTCACTCGGTCAACAAAATAAAGTACCTTTGCCTTTTCTTCCGTTTTCCAAATTCTTTTTATACCCGAATCAAACATAATATGGTCACGACTACCTAACGAACGATTGGCTTGGTTAAAGGCTTAATGGGCTTTATGCCGAGCGTCACGTGACCAAACCGGAAAACTGGTCTCCTGACTTCCGCTTGTCGTTAAAGCCGGTAGCAGCGGTAGGAACTGATGGCGACAGCTATTGACTTGGCCTAGTTAGCCCTTTTTACTGTTGGCGTTTTATTTGGTTTTAACATCTGAATGTTAGTGAGAAGAAAAGATGGATGAAAAAAAAAAAAAAAAAAAACCAGCGGTAAAAGCTATCGAGTGAGTCCGGGAGAGGGCTACTCTCCTCGGACACGTTACTCTGAAGCCCCGGTGACGGTCTGGAAGTGCGGATTAATAAATACTTTTTTTTTTTTAAACAGCGGTTAAAAGCTAGCTTGTGTCCGGGAGAGGGCTGCTCTCCTCGGACACATTACTCTGAAGTCCCGGTGACGGTCTGGAAGTGCGGATTAAAAAAATAAATAAATAAAAATAAACAGCGGTTAAAGCTAGCGTCTGTGTCCGGGAGAGGGCTACTGTCTTCGGACACACATTACTCTGAAGCCCCGGTGACGGCCTGCAAGTGTGGATTAATAAATACAATTTTTTAAAAAACAGCGATAAAAGCTAGCGTGAGTCCGGGAGAGGGCTACTCTCCTCAGACATATTACTCAGAAGCCCCGGTGACGGTCTGGAAGTGCGGATTAATAAATAACATAATGCGAGCGCGGTACAGTGGACCTGAACCGGATGTGATGAGACTTGTTTAGCAGAATGCGGAAGTATGTTGCGCATAACCCCTATACTCTTTTTATAAGGATTCTACGAAAAGTGGACGAGATAAATGCATGGGAAATTTACTTCCGGCACCGGAGCTGTTAAAAAGAGGGCGGTCACTGTTACGCTCTATTGGCGAGAACACGATAACTTACCTAATTAGTATGCAAGAATTCGCTCCCTGATTGGTTCGATCCTTGAAGCATGCTATTTCCGTTTCCTACAGTCATAGCGTAGCCGGGACATTTCCATAACCCTAACCCTAACCATAACCCTAATCATTAAAACGCAACCTGAATCATTAAAACGTTAACAAACATCGAAAAAAACAGAAGTAGACCTCTCTCCCGCACGCAGGCCATCACAACGCGCAGGCGCATCATGAGAACCAATGAAGAAGCCCGATTCTTAACATGTTCTGAGTACCGTGTTCTCGGTATCTGAAATACCTCGAATGTTGATACCGGCATATTATCTCTATGGTTACCGGTATATTATCCCGGATGTTGACAGTCGCAGTTCAGCAAAACAGGCGTAGAAGAAGAAGGGGGCCGTATGACGAATGTATTAAATATGCAAATTTGATCGGACCTGACTGGAAAGTATTACCCAACACAGTGGCGGGTGAAGTGACACAATGGGCTTTATGCCGAGTGTCACGTGACCAAACCGGAAAACTGGTCTCCTGACTTCCGCTTGTCGTTAAAGCCGGTAGCAGCGGTAGGAACTGACGGTGACAGCTATTGACTTGGCCTAGTTAGCCCTTTTACTGTTGGCATTTTATTTGATTTTAACATCTGAATGTTAGTGAGAAGAAAATATGGATGAAAAAACAAAAAACGGCGGTAAAAGCTAGCGTGTGTGTCCGGGGGAGAGGGCTGCTCTCCTCGGACACATTACTCTGAAGCCCCGGTGACGGTCTGGAAGTGCGGATTAATAAATAAAATAACAGCGGACCTGAACCGGATATGATGAGACCTGTTTCGCAGAATGCGGAAGTATGTTGCGCATAACCCCTATAGGGGTTATGCGGATATGATGAGACCTGTTTCGCAGAATACTCTTCGCAGAATGCGGAAGTATGTTCGGAAGTATGTTGCGCATAACCCCTATAGGGGTTATGCGGATATGATGAGACCTGTTTCGCAGAATACTCTTCGCAGAATGCGGAAGTATGTTCGGAAGTATGTTGCGCATAACCCCTATAGGGGTTATGCGCAACATACTTCCGCATTCTGCGAAACAGGTCTCATCATATCCGGTTCAGGTCCGCTGTACCGCGCTCACATTAGTTTATTTATTAATCCGCACTTCCACACCGTCACCGGGGCTTCAGAGTAATGTGTCCGAGGAGAGGAGCCCTCTCCCGGACACACACGCTAGCTTTTACCGCCGTTTTTTTTTTCCATCCATATTTTCTTCTCACTAACATTCAGATGTTAAAATCAAATAAAATGCCAACAGTAAAAAGGGCTAACAAGTCAATAGCTGTCGCCGTCAGTTCCTACCGCTGCTACCGGCTTTAACGACAAGCGGAAGTCAGGAGACCAGTTTTCCGGTTTGGTCACGTGACGCTCGGCATAAAGCCCATTCACCCACCACCATACAAACCCACCCGCAAATGGCGTGTGGCAGGTGTTAATTTCCATCCCTGATATATATATATATATATATATATATATATATATATATATATATATAGACTCATACTCTGCCTATATATATATATATATATATATATATATATATATACTCATAATGAATACCGTACTGTAAGTAACTAATCAAAAACAATGGCTATTTAACAATTAAATGACTAACTTTAAAGGGACAAAGTGAAACGGTTCCTTTTTATCAGCTAGATATCATGATTTTCTTTTAATTTCACTATCATACATACGTTTTAATAGTCGTACTAGTTTTAATTATTTCAGCCATTTTAATGCAGTCCGGTTTAATCAGTGTCTCATGATGTCCTGTGGCTTCTTGGCCAATCAGGAGAGAGCGCTTAAAGGATGCAACAGTCGCCTGCTTTTGGTTGCTTCCCACCCTGGCAGAAACTCCCTCATGTTGTGGTTCCTGTTGGGGACCACAAGGTCCTTTTTCTGAGATAAATTCCCAAGGTTTCATGCTTTCATTTCCTAATTTCTCACTGCAAATGATAGCCTGGCAAGCCAGACCTACATCAGAAAGATGTAAGGTCTGGCTCAGCTCCATTGGCAGTGTGGGCGGGATAAACGGTTGTCTTTCAAGTTCCCTCTGCACGCAATAGGATAGCGCTACAACCAATCAGAGCAACGAAGAAGGTGACGTAGTCAGAGCGACGGCTCTGACTACGTAATTAATCAAAACTCCAAATACATCTTTATTTTCGAGGAAAGACTTCAGTGCCGTTCTTTGTTCTTTTCTCAAATAAAATGTTAACTTCAAGTCTTGAAGAGTCGCGGCCAAAGCCGAGTCGAAAGACAGCCGTTCGCCAGCAGCAGCAGCAGCCATTGTTTACCTCTAACACGGAACCGTCGCAACTCTGTCGTCATGGTAGCCCGGCTTTCGACTCCGCCCCTCACGCTGTGATTGGTCAGACATACTTGGTGTTCCCAGCACCAGAAAGCCGACGGAGCCGTGCTAGACCTACCTAGCTGCCAAATAAATTTGCTGCCGCTAGGGGGTGTCTAGAGTTCTAGGCTATGCAAATGACTCATTCAGCTCCAATGTTTTCCATTGCCTCTAATGAAGTATAATTCAACATAACTGTCTCGTAAGTCCTCTTTCTTTCTTAATATGTCAGCATCCTCTTCTCCCAGACGGCTTAGCTCTGTGAATACTGCTGGTGTTGACGTCTACACGCGCCGTTTATATATACAAATAAAATTAATATATATTACATATATACTATTATTTTCGGACTATTCTTGCACCCTTTGGTGACCCCTAGTGGGCTCGGGACCCCCAGGTTGTGAACCACTGGTCTACACTACAGTCTACAGTCAACACTACAGTCAAAACTACAGTCTACAGCCAACACTACAGACTACAGTCTACAGCCAACACTACAGACTACAGTCTACAGTCAACACTACAGTCAAAACTACAGTCTACAGCCAACACTACAGACTACAGTCTACAGCCAACACTACAGACTACAGTTTACAGCCAACACTACAGACTACAGTTTACAGCCAACACTACAGACTACAGTCTACAGCCAACACTACAGACTACAGTTTACAGCCAACACTACAGACTACAGTTTACAGCCAACACTACAGACTACAGTCTACAGCCAACACTACAGACTACAATCTACAGCCAACACTACAGACTACAGTTTACAGCCAACACTACAGCCTACAGTTTACAGCCAACACTACAGACTACAGTTTACAGCCAACACTACAGACTACAGTCTACAGCCAACACTACAGACTACAGTTTACAGCCAACACTACAGACTACAGTTTACAGCCAACACTACAGACTACAGTTTACAGCCAACACTACAGACTACAGTCAACAGTGACCACTACACTCTAGATGAGATAACTATGGTGTAGAACTATAAGTTGATATAAAGTCTAGATGATATAACTCTATATATATATGTGTAGTGAAAGACTTTATGTCT
>JAOPHQ010002294.1:32500-72500 GCA_030340625.1 Merluccius polli
TCTGCCTCTGAGGCCAGCAGCTGATACAGAAGGAACAGAAGCAGCAGAGCGAGGCTGTGATAACAGAGGTCTCTTACCGTGTACACCACATGGAAATAGATAGTAACTAAAACATTTAGATGAATACAACATATAGGCCTATATCATACACACACACACACACACACACACACACACACACACATACATACATACATACATACATACATACATACATACATACATACATACATACTACATACATACATACATGTGTTGAAGTTAACCTTATAGTCCAGTGTGACTGAGACTAACGGCCAGATGCAGTCCGACCCTCTGGGGTCACGATGGCATATTGTATTCCAACCTGGAGGTCATGGCTGTTACATTGTATGTCTCTGTGTGTGTATGGTGTTAGATACGCCATGGTGTGTGTGTGTGTGTGTGCGCGTGCATGTGTGTGTGTCTGTGTGCGTGTGTGTGTGTGTGCGCGTGCGCGTGTGTTTGATGAATGACCGTCAGAGCTTGTTCGAGTGCACATATGTTATAATATGTATTTGCGTGAGTGTGTCCATGTGTATAGGTGTGTGTGTGTGCGTGCGCGTCTCCACACATTAAAAAGGAGAGTTGTGTTTCACCCAAACACTGCGAAGTTTAGACGCCATAAAAACCTTCCACAACGGCTTGTGTTACACGCTGCTGATCAGAGCTCAGAACGCAACTCTATCCAAACCTACATACAAATGTTTATGATGATGATGATGATGATGATGATGATTAATATTGTGATTATTATTATTATTATTATTATTATTATTATTATTATTATTATTATTATTATTGTTGTTGTTATTATTATTATGAGAGAGAGAGACAGAGAGACCCACGGCTCACAGGAAAAAGACAGCAGGGTGTCATGGCTCATTATCTCAGTTCATCCTGCTTGAGACGGACGTGGAGAGACAGGAGGAGATAGTCTTGCTTAGCTTCCTGTGAAGCCAAACAAGTCCACCACAGAAATACAATTTTTTTTTTTCTTCATTAGTCTGAATCCTTGCCACCTTGCCACCTGTCAGCGTCTGTACCCTGTCTGTACCCTGTCAGTACCCTGTCAGCGTCTGTACCCTGTCTGTACCCTGTCTGTACCCTGTCAGCGGCTGTACCCTGTCTGTACCCTGTCTGTACCCTGTCGGCGTCTGTCCCAGTCACGCCATTATGTGTGTTATATTACTATTCAGGTTTTTTTTTAATCACAAATATATCATCAAATAAGGTATAGTATCAGATATCTCATTTATCAAATAACAATTTATAAGTCATATGCATATCCAGCCGGAGCCACGTTGTTCATACGATGTGACTTGCTCCAGGGCAAGGCAGCAGACTGTCCTAGGATCCTGTGCTAGAATGCTGCTTTACTCTAGAAGGGGGAACAAAGGACTCTGCATGGCCGCTTCAGGACGTGTCTGCTGTGGGAGGCTGATAAGAGAGCACTAAAACAAATACAACGCCGCAGCATGCAGCCGCTCCATCTTTCACCTTGGGTCTAATTGCGCCACCGGAAACACTAATCACATTTTACTTTTCTGCAAATCACCAGTGAGACTTAAATATATCCTACAGGATGTGTGTGTGTGTGTGTGTGTGTGTGTGTGTGTCTGGACAACATTTCATGGCTGTGAGGAAAAGATGGCTTTACATCTCAGGGCCCAAACGACGTCATCTCACTAGTTATCTCACCAGTCTCAATAGTCTTCTCACTAGTCTTCTCACTAGTCATGTCACTAGTCATCACACTAGTATTACCATCACTAACTGTGCAGAGGAAAATAAAAGTTATTCAATTATTAGACAATAACTGCACCTCAAACCAAACATTGAATTAAAAGCTAAAGCACAATCTGTTAGCCTAGCCAGCAAGAAATACAAAATGTAGGCCATGACCAACTTTTTCACCTCTGATATATTGAATATGATCCATAATATATTGACCATGATATATTCAACATGATACATGATATATTCAACATGATATATTCAACATGATACATGATATATTCAACATGATACATGATATATTCAACATGATACATGATATATTCAACATGATACTCATCATTTCACCTGATAGTAGAATGACCTGGTTCATGTTATACTCGGTCTACAGAGCCTGAGACAGAGGGGGGGGGGGTCCATCATGGTGGCCCCCCCCCCCTTCCAGGAGCGTAGCTACGACGGAGCAAACTAATAACACATGAGAAATGCTGGCCCTGTGACCAACGCTACTGCTGGAGCTGCTGCCAAATGTTCCTTTATCACAGGCTGTCACGTTGATATCCACCAATAGCAACACACACACACACACACACCACACACACACACACACACACACATCCACACACACACACACACACACACACACACACACACACACACACACACACACACACACACACACACACACACACACACACACACACACACAGCATGTCTTACAGGATAGCAGAGCCTGCAGAGCCAGCTGCAGAAGTGTGGGGGGGGGTCTGTGCATGTGGTCTCTCTTGACAGCTTAACACACACATCAAACAACTGTTGTACCCCCTCACCACCCTCTCTCTTTCTCTCTCTCTCTCTCTCTCTCTCTCTTTCTTTACTTACAAGGTCAGCAGAGACTCACAGAGAATGCTCCAACTCCCTTGTCTGTCTGTGTGTCTGTCTGCCTGTCTGTGTGTGTGTGTGTGTGTGTGTGTGTGTGTGTGTGTGTGTGTGTGTGTGTGTGTGTGTGTGTGTGTCCTGTGTCTGTGTGTGTGTGTGTGTCTGTCTGTCTGTCTGTCTGTCGGTCTGTCTGTGTATGTGTGTGTGTGTCTGTCTGTCTGTCTGTCTGTCTGTCTGTCTGTCTGTCTGTCTGTCTGTCTGTCTGTCTGTCTGTCTGTCTGTCTGTCTGTCTGTCTGTCTGTCTGTCTGTCTGTCTGTGTGTGTGTGTGTGTGGGTGTGTGTGTGCGTGTGTGTGTGGTTTACTGCTCTCTGGGCCCCACAGGAGAATCAACAACACAAACACCAACATCAACATCATTAACCACCACACAAGTAGGGGGGGGGGGCATCACACCGCTACCATAAGACACAAGATGGGAATCATTTATTTAGCCAATCACGGACGGACAGACAGGGGGGGGGGGTTGGCTGGGGGGGGGGGGGGGGGGGGGGGGGTCGGCTAGTAGTAGTTGTGTCTGACGGTCAGCGCTGGAGCCACAGCAGCCTCTCTGCTGAGAGACGAGGCGGGGGAGTGAAGCCTTCCACCTGGTCACACACACACACACACACACACACACACACACGTACACATGCACGTATACACACACATACACACACACACACACACACACACACACACACACACACACACACACACACACACACACACACACACATACATGCACACACATACATGCACACAGTCACACACACATATTGCACACACACACACACACACACACACTGTATATAATGTCACTATACAGTGATATTCTAAAAGAGAAGGCAGAGCAGCATTATATATATATATATATATATATATATATATATATATATATATATATATATATATATATATATTGGCTAATATAAAGGTTACTCATGTAACCTTTTCCCAAGTTTGACATTTGACCTAGATACATCATTCAGTATTGCCCAGTGTGAACAGTGCATTTTCTGTTTCATGTGTTAAATAAATATACAATCATTTTTTATAATATGACTCCATACATCCCTGTGTCGTCCCTCCGTGTCTCTGTGCTTTAGACAGAGAATCTTTACTGGACCTCTCTCTCTGCTCTCGTGAAAGGCCTGTCTTGTCTCATCTTGAATTAACAATTGTTGTAATTTCTTGTCTATTTGCCCTACAGTTTAGCATCACAGGGTTTCTAGTCTTCTTTTGTGTGTGTTGTCCCACTGTAGGAAAACAGACCACATTCATTATACACTAGATCCCTTTTCACACACCCTAGTTCCCTTTCACTATAAGGAAATTAGCTATTTAACTTTTTTATTTACCCAACATTTCACTGTGGCAATATTTAGTCATATTCTTCTTCTTCTTCTTCTTCTTCTTCTTCTTCTTCTTCTTCTTCTTCTTCTTCTTCTTCTTCTTCTTCTTCTTCTTCTTCTTCTTCTTAAATCTCTTATCGACATACAAAATAGTATTTTTCTTATTTCCATATTCTCACCTAATAATTACAAACAGCAGCACCATAAAAAGGTCCAAGTTGTTACAGCTTCCAGCAGGTCCGCTGCTACATGTCTGAGCGTGTGCTGCTGTGACAAAACTCAACACATTGACATGTAAATGCTGTCATTTGAATGAGAGTGTGCCGTCGTACCGCACATTGAGCAGACATTGACAGTATAATTGGCTTCTTCAACTTCCCAAGATATGCCTGGGCCTGACACACACCAGAATGCACACTTGTTTTGTAAAAACAATCACATGTTGTACATGACGGAAAATAAATTAACTTAAACTATAAAAAAAATGATCAAAGCAATTGCTTAAATGGCAGAATGAGTTGGATTTGTATCGTGTTTAATGATGAACCTCCTGATTCTGCTGATGTGTTTAACTCAGTTTGTGACGAAATATATTGACAGTATTTATCTTTTATAAAAGACACATGTTGAACGAATAGCGAACAGAGTATGTTTGGTGAGTGTGTGTGTGTGTATGACTGTAAGCAGTACATGTGCCTGAGCAAAAGGGAGGAGAAGGAGGAGGGGTGAGGGGAAGAGGCAAGGGTGGGGGGGAGGGTTCCTGGGAGGTGTCACAGTGCTGGGAGGGGGTATATAAAGAGCAGACAGCTGTCACAGATAGCAAGCAAAGCCAGTGAGCGCCAACGTCAGACCTCGGCGTGCTGTTTCACTCCCGAGCTTAACTTACTCGAGTGGCGGGGAGCTCTCCTTCAACGCTGCCCTCTGGATGCTTCCTGGCGATCTCCGATCTTCGTCTGCAGGCTGCGTTGACGTGCAACTCTGCAGCTCAGAGACTTATTGAGGCTATTTTCAAACGGATATTCCCAGCAATAAGAAACCAGCGGCGAGATGGAGCCGACCACGGACAGCATGTACGACTACTACGACTACGAGTTTGAGAACTCCACCATGTGCGACTACACCGAGTGGGAGCCCAGCTACTCCCTCGTCCCCATCCTCTACATGCTCATCTTCGTCCTGGGTCTCTCGGGCAACGGCGTGGTCATCTTCACCGTGTGGCGGGCGCAGGGCAAGCGGCGCGCCACCGACATCTACATCGGCAACCTGGCGCTGGCCGACCTCACCTTCGTGGTGACGCTGCCGCTGTGGGCGGTGTACACGGCGCTGGGCTACCACTGGCCCTTCGGCAAGGCGCTGTGCAAGATCAGCAGCTACGTGGTGCTGCTCAACATGTACGCCAGCGTCTTCAGCCTCACCTGCATGAGCCTGGACCGCTACTTGGCCATCGTGCGCTCGCTGTCCAGCGCGCAGCTGCGCACGCGCGGCTACATGCGGGCGTCGCTCACCGTCACCTGGCTGCTGTCCTGTCTGCTGGCGGCGCCCACTCTCATCTTCCGCACCACCAAGCAGGAGGACAACAGCAATCGGACCGCCTGCGTCATGGACTTCAGCATGATAGTCAGCGACAAGGAGCAGGAGAACGTGTGGGGTGGCGGCCCTCAGCTTCTCCTCGTCGACGCTGGGTTTCCTGCTGCCCTTCCTGGCCATGATGATGTGCTACTGCTTCATCGGCTGCACCGTCACGCGGCACTTCAACACCATGCGCAAGGAGGACCTGCGCAAGCGGCGGCTGCTGAAGATCATCACCACGCTGGTGCTGGTGTTCGGCGCCTGCTGGACGCCCTTCCACGTGCTGAAGAGCGCCGACGCACTCTCCTACCTCAACCTGGCGCCGGGAACCTGCGCCTTCCTGCACTTCTTGCTGAACGCCCACCCCTACGCCACCTGCCTGGCGTACGTCAACAGCTGCCTCAACCCCTTCCTCTACGCCTTCTTTGACCTGCGCTTCCGCTCCGAGTGTCTGTGTCTGTTCAACCTGAAGAAGACCTTGCATGGCAGCCCCGCCAGCTCCCTGTCCTCCCAAAAGACAGAGGCCCAGTCTCTTGCTACGAAGGTGTGACTGTCCACAGGTACGGTGATGCATGGAGAGAGAGAGAGTGAGAGAGAGGGAGAGAGGGAGAGAGAGAGAGAGAGAGAAAGAGAGAGAGACAAAAGGGAGACAGGGGAGTTAAGAGACTTTTTGTGTTTGTCTCTGCACACGCTGAGACATTTCAGTCATGATGACCACGTCCAACGTGTCCTCGATTGCCCCCCCGAGGTGACCCAGTGGACCGGTGGGGGGGGGTTAGGTTACAAAGACATGTCCAGCCTCTGCTATCTGACCACCCCCCCCCCCCTGGTGACGGTACGGTTGGAGCCAGCGTACCGGAGCTGCTTCATGAAGGCCCGCCTGACGAGACGTTCCTTTTGTTTTGTTGGGACTTAAGAGCTCAGAACTCGGACTGAACGTCTGGACGTCTTTGTCATCTCAAGGATTTATACACACACGCACACACACACACACACACACACAGACACACACACATGCACACACACACCCGGTCATATCATCTACAAGTACTTGAGCGTGACATCAAATAGAGCTGCTCGCACCAGTTAACACCTGGCATTGTATGTGTGTGTGTGTGTGTGTGTGTGTGTCAGGCATGCGTGTGTGTGTGTGGGTGTGTGTGCATGTGTGTGTGTGTGTGTGTGTGAGAGTAGTAAGGGGTGCCAGTTAAAGGTGTTACAGTCTGATAATAGTGTTGTAAGGAGAGACGGGGGGGGGGGGGGGGGGGGGGGGGACCCAGACAGACAGATGGGACACGACAAATGTTTTCCAACGGGTAGAGGAGGACCCAATTAAGACTGCTTCAAAAGACACTGTGTGTGTGTGTGTGTGTGTGTGTGTGTGTGTGTGTGTGTGTGTGTGTGTGTGTGTGTGTGAGTTTGTATGTGTGTGTGCGTGCGTGCAAAGTAAGAATGCATTTTGTTTCTCAACCTAATCACTTAGAATGAGGCTGTTTTGAATCTGTATATATTGTGAATATGAATTGTACTCCACTCATGTTTATGATTTGTAATAAAAAAAGGTGCTTTAACCAAACGCTCTTCTCTCTGGTGGTCCTCCTTTACTGTGTTCTTGTTAGTCTCGTTCCTGATGTATTTTCTGTTCTTCCTGTTAGTTCAGTAGGGACCGCAGGCATTCTCGTTGCCATTGTGTTTCATGGGGCCATAGTCAAAGCAATTGTCTACAGGAAATACATGCAAAGACGACATCCGTCTTCCAGCAGTTTCACCCCTCGTCCTCCTGAGACCACCAGTGATCAGCCGATTAAAACTTATTTTAGAAGGAAATAAATGGTAAGATATGTTAGATGTTCGCCTTCCCATCATGGATTTAAATGTGTCATCACTAACACGTGTAAATGAGGCTTAGGGTGTTCAGCTAAAGTCGACTGTTGTCTGAGGATCATTTAAGCCATCAAACAAACACCAATTTAACAGGATTGCTGCCTTATAGTTACAGCCTAATGATTACTTGGCTTTAATGAGCTTTTTTCTGGACATAATTGGGGCTGGCAGAAAGACAGAAGGAGCTCTTAATTCTTCCTAATCTCACAATAGGGTACACTGTCCCTTTAAGTGCCGCTATACAGGGTACACTGTCCCTTTAGTGCCAAATTACAGGGTACACTGTCCCTTTAAGTGCCGCTATACAGAGTACACTGTCCCTTTAAGTGCCGCTATACAGGGTACACTGTCCCTTTAGTGCCGCTATACAGGGTACACTGTCCTTTTAAGTGCCGCTATACAGGGTAAACTCTTCCTTTAAGTGCCGCTATACAGGGTACACTGTCCCTTTAGTGCCGAAATACAGGGTACACTGTCCCTTTAAGTGCCCCTATACAGGCTACACTGTCCCTTGTGTCCCGCTATACAGGGTACACTGTCCCTTGTGTCCCGCTATACAGGGTACACTGTCCCTTTAGTACCGCTATACAGGGTACACTGTCCCTTTAGTGCCGCTATACAGGGTACACTGTCCCTTGTGTCCCGCTATACAGGGTAAACTGTCCCTTGTGTCCCGCTATACAGGGTACACTGTCCCTTTAGTGCCGAAATACAGGGTACACTGTCCCTTTAAGTGCCCCTATACAGGGTACATTTTCCCTTGTGTCCCGCTATACAGGGTACACTGTCCCTTTAGTACCGCTATACAGGGTACACTGTCCCTTTAGTACCGCTATACAGGGTACACTGTCCCTTTAGTGCCGATATACAGAGTACACTGTCCCTTGTGTCCCGCTATACAGGGTACACTGTCCCTTTAGTGCCGCTATACAGGGTACACTGTCCCTTTAGTGCCGCTATACAGGGTACACTGTCCCTTTAGTACCGCTATACAGGGTACACTGTCCCTTTAGTGCCGATATACAGGGTACACTGTCCCTTGTGTCCCGCTATACAGGGTACACTGTCCCTTTAGTGCCGCTATACAGGGTACACTGTCCCTTTAGTGCCGCTATACAGGGTACACTGTCCCTTGTGTCCCGCTATACAGGGTACACTGTCCCTTTAGTGCCGATATACAGGGTAAACTGTCCCTTGTGTCCTGCTATACAGGGTAAACTGTCCCTTGTGTCCCGCTATACAGGGTACACTGTCCCTTTAGTGCCGATATACAGGGTACACTGTCCCTTGTGTCCCGCTATACAGGGTACACTGTCCCTTTAGTGCCGCTATACAGGGTACACTGTCCCTTTAGTGCCGCTATACAGGGTACACTGTCCCTTTAGTACCGCTATACAGGGTACACTGTCCCTTTAGTGCCGATATACAGGGTAAACTGTCCCTTGTGTCCTGCTATACAGGGTAAACTGTCCCTTGTGTCCCGCTATACAGGGTACACTGTCCCTTTAGTGCCGCTATACAGGGTACACTGTCCCTTTAGTGCCGCTATACAGGGTACACTGTCCCTTTAGTGCTGCTATACAGGGTACACTGTCCCTTTAGTGCTGCTATACAGGGTACACTGTCCCTTGTGTCCCGCTATACAGGGTACACTGTCCCTTTAGTGCCGATATACAGGGTAAACTGTCCCTTGTGTCCTGCTATACAGGGTAAACTGTCCCTTGTGTCCCGCTATACAGGGTACACTGTCCCTTGTGTCCCGCTATACAGGGTACACTGTCCCTTTAGTGCCGATATACAGGGTAAACTGTCCCTTGTGTCCTGCTATACAGGGTAAACTGTCCCTTGTGTCCCGCTATACAGGGTACACTGTCCCTTTAGTGCCGATATACAGGGTACACTGTCCCTTGTGTCCCGCTATACAGGGTACACTGTCCCTTTAGTGCCGCTATACAGGGTACACTGTCCCTTTAGTGCCGCTATACAGGGTACACTGTCCCTTTAGTACCGCTATACAGGGTACACTGTCCCTTTAGTGCCGATATACAGGGTAAACTGTCCCTTGTGTCCTGCTATACAGGGTAAACTGTCCCTTGTGTCCCGCTATACAGGGTACACTGTCCCTTTAGTGCCGCTATACAGGGTACACTGTCCCTTTAGTGCCGCTATACAGGGTACACTGTCCCTTTAGTACCGATATACAGGGTAAACTGTCCCTTGTGTCCCGCTATACAGGGTACACTGTCCCTTTAGTGCCGCTATACAGGGTACACTGTCCCTTTAGTGCCGCTATACAGGGTACACTGTCCCTTTAGTGCCGCTATACAGGGTACACTGTCCCTTTAGTGCTGCTATACAGGGTACACTGTCCCTTTAGTGCTGCTATACAGGGTACACTGTCCCTTGTGTCCCACTAGACGTGTGCTAAAGCTTATTTTATAGTGATGTTTTATATTATGGTTAAGGCTAATTAATTGCTACACCACTTTGTCCTTTGTCCTGTACCGTTATATGTGTGATTCATTTATACATGTACATTGCCACCCAGCTACTTGCTAAAACTCTGGTGTGACAGACTATAAAATCAAATCAAACTTTATTTCTATAGCGCCTTTCGTACAAAATTTGCAATAGAAGGTGCTTAACAATACAATGAAAATACAACAAAATACAACAATGCAATGAAAATATAACAATACAATGAGAATACAACAATACAGTGAAAGTAAATGATAATACAAGGAAAAGATAGTATTAGAAATAAGAGACATGATAGAACAGAGATATCAGTCAATAGTACAGTAGAAAAGGGTGGATGCTATTTAATATATATATATATATATATATATATATATATATATATATATATATATATATATATATATATATATATATGTATATATATATATATTTTATTTTTATTTTTTTTTAAATTTTTTTTATGATAATAAAATGGATTAAGGGAATGCTGAGCTAAATAGGTATGTCTTAAGGTTTATTTTAAAGGTGTTTACAGATTGTGATGACCTCAGCTTCTCTGGTAGGCTGTTCCAGAGGCGAGAACCATAGACACTAAAACCCGCCTCCCCGTACGTCTCTGTCCTCACCCGGGGAACAACTAAAAGGCCAGAGGACCTGAGTGACCTAGAGGGAGCATACATCAGAAGCATGTCTGACAAGTATTCAGGCGCTAATCCATTCAGTGTTTTGAACACCAATAAGAGGATTTTAAAATCTATTCTAAAACTGACAAGGCAACCAATGAAGGGACTTTAGGACAGGTGAGATGTGTGCCCTCCTTCTGGTCTTGGTCAGTACACATGCTGCTGCATTCTGAATGATCTGTAGCTTATTTATAGCTTTCTTAGGTAGACCAGGAGAGTGTTACAGTAATCAAGCCTGCTAGTAATACAAGCATTCATAAGTCTCTGAGTATCTGCCTGAGAGAGAAACGGTTGCACTTATTTCTAAGGTGATAGAAGGCAGTTTTAATGAGATTACTGATATGAGATTCAAAATTCAACTCATGGTCTAGAAGCACGCCAAGGGATTTTAAGTTAGTGCACAGTATCTCTCTCTGGACCTTTGCTCCGATAATTAAGACCTCTGTCTTATCTTTGTTCAATTGCAGGAAATTATGTGACATCCACAGGTTGATATGATCAATGCATTGAACAAGTTTATCAATAGGGCTGATTGATTATTGGGTGATAAAGAGATGTAGAGTTGTGTATCCTCGGCATAGCTATGAAAACCATCAATATCTGTCTAATCATTATGTTGCGGTTTAAAACTTGCTGGGAATGTTAAGAAGCCGACAACTGCGAGGGGAATTTACCTTTCATTTATTCATTTACCTTTCACTACACTCAGCTTCTGAAGCGCAGCAAAGTAAACACACCACGTATTTATTGAAAGAGATCTATGAATTTAGTCTGACATACATTAGGCCTACATTTTTATTCAACAACGATTTTAAATTTGATTCAACACTGTTAACTTGAGTGGCAGCAAAGCTTCAACAGACAGTTTGAGATTTAAAGCCTCTGGGAACTTCTTACAAAACCCCCCACCTGTCACCAGCGAATGTGGTGAAAGACAATCTGAACAGATTACAATTCGTGGTTTTTCAAGTTTTATGGTGGTAATGTGATCATGCTTCAAAGCTTTCACCGTAACTTTACTTCTTGCAACTATATAGTCTAGGCTTATTCGTAGCTATGGAAGGCCTTAGACCAGTGCATACAGACCATGTGTACAGAATGACACAAATATTTTCAGATAAGCCTTTGTCCACAATGGCTTTATATTCTGTAGCAGGCTTCTCTCACAGTTTCTTAATATTCTGTAGTAGTTACAGTTTCTTTATATTCTGTAGCAGTTACAGTTTCTTTATATTCTGTAGCAGTTACCGTTTTGTTATATTCTGTAGCAGTTACAGTTTTGTTATATTCTGTAGTAGTTAGTTTCTTTATTACAGTTGTGTCATATTCTGTAGCAGTTACAGTTTTGTTATATTCTGTAGCAGTTACAGTTTCGTCATATTCTGTAGCAGTTACAGTTTTGTTATATTCTGTAGCAGTTACAGTTTTGTTATATTCTGTAGAATTTAGTTTTTTTATTACAGTTTTGTTATATTCTGTAGCAGTTACAGTTTCTTTATGTGCTGTAGCAGTTACAGTTTTGTCATTCTGTAGCAGTTACAGTTTTGTTATTTTCTGTAGCAGTTACAGTTTTGTTATATTCTGTAGCAGTTATAGTTTCGTCATATTATGTAGCAGTTACAACTGTTACAGTTTCGTCATATTCTGTAGCAGTTACAGTTTTGTTATTTTCTGTAGCAGTTACAGTTTTGTTATATTCTGTAGCAGTTACAGTTTCGTCATATTCTGTAGCAATTACAGTTTCATCATATTCTGTAGCAGTTACAGTTTCTTGATATGCTGTAGCAGTTACAGTTTCTTTATATTCTGTAGCTGTTACAGTTTCATCATATTCTGTAGCAGTTACAGTTTCGTCATATTCTGTAGCAGTTACAGTTTCGTCATATTCTGTAGCAGTTACAGTTTCGTCATATTCTGTAGCAGTTACAGTTTCGTCATATTCTGTAGCAGTTACAGTTTCGTCATATTCTGTAGTAGTTACAGTTTCGTCATAGTCTGTAGCAGTCTTCTTCTTAGTTTATTTCCAGAAAGGTCACCAGTCACACTCCAACATCCAACATTGTATAACATGATTGGATTTATGAACTATAATCTAGTAATAATATTAGTCAATAAGCAATACAATATTTATTGCTATCATTATGCATGCAATGTAATGTCAACCTAATGATATGGAATATGTGCAATGGCAGTTATATTTTCTACTTTCACCCACTAGTATTTAAATGTTGGCATGAATGTCATGCACATGCTAAATAATTAAGATAAAAAAGATTGACTCATATAATCTTCATTTCTATTCAGTTTTATTGCACAGAAATAAGTGAATATAATACATAATGTAATGACTTTCTTCTACTGGTTTGTGAGAATCTATAAGTTAAAGAGTTTTCTGCAAGCAACATTAATCATTTTGTTTGCATTCTAAAAGGCTAATTTTATTTATTTATTTATTTTTAATTTTTTTATTTTTAACAAACATTAATCAACATTGCTGTAAATGTGCCAGTGGTAATGTTCAACTGCCGTCCTTTGGCAAGATATAAAATGAGAAGTAGCTCATGTGATTAAATTTAGCCTTGTTATCATACATCAACTTATATTTAGAGAATTGAATGCTGTACCACACCCTCAAACCGAGAACAAACATGGTGTTAAAACCATTTGTAACCATATATGGCCTTCATAATGCTCTATTTTATGTAGGATATATCATTTGTAAACAATGAACACATATGTCAAGTGGGCTAAAAGGCGAGATCAGTGGGAGTGGATTAGAAGGAAAAAAACACTCAAATCAGTGAGTGAAATAAAAACAATTGATTTTTGACTTTGTTTAAAAAAACAACAAAAAAACAGCGAGATGGCTCCACCTCCAGCCATCATAAATCAGAACCAAATGATCCAGAAAACAGACAGAGGAAGTGTGAGCATAGTTCACCTCTTCTATTGAAACAATGGATACGAAGAGCCCCGGACCAGCCCTTGAGCCTGGACCTCTAAACCGGAACCTCTAACCTGGACCTCTAACCTGGACCTTGAGCCGGGACCTCGAGCCTGGACCTCGAGTCTGAACCTCGAACCTGGACCTCGAGCCTGGACCACGAGCCCGGCCTGGCCGCGCGATGGGGTCATTGCAGGAGGTGACCCCTACGACGTCTTGCACAACCCCCCCCCAGGATGATGATATGATGATGATGATGGAACAGGATAGGAGTCAGCAGGCCAGGCAGGAACAGCCAGGGTGTGTGTGGGGGGGGGGGCAGGGGTTCCTGTCCAGGGATATCCTGTCTTTCAGAAGCATCTCTGTTTCTGGGGAGGGTGACATCTTGGGAGACGTGCCAGCATGCTGAGATGCTGTCAGCGCACCATTACGTTACTTTGTCTTGCTCCAGGATCCTACAGGCAGACTGGGGACATTTGGCTGAGAGTCAAACTGTAACACTCCTAACGACTAGACCAAGGGGTTCAAAATCAATCTATGCAGGGACCACATCCAAAAATGATAACAGCTTTGAGGGCCATATATAACCAAGATATAACCTATTTAATCAAAAACAATGGCTATTTAATAAGAAATAAATGACTAACTTTGAAGGGACAAAGTGAAACAGTTCCTTTTTATCAGCTAGATATCTATATTTGAGTCATTGAGTGACTCCAACCACTTAATCAAATCTACTTTTCTTTTGACCAGGTATGTGCATACAATCTGTGTGTCAATGTGTCATTTAGCAGACTGAGGTGTCTTTCCTGTCATTTTTTGTTAGTTGTTTGCATGGCAATTTGCGATGAATGGCGTGGGTCCCTCTCTAGTTGCTGCTTGAGGGTACAACATTGCAGATGGAAAACCAGAAGTTCAACTGAATGCACCACAGCAGGTTTGTCATGCTAAACAAGTAAATGCTACTGCTGAACCAGTGAGTGGTCCTGATAAGTATGCATCCTTGGATATAGCCGTGTGGTCCTGATACTCTAAGTATGCATCCTTGGATATAGCCGTGTGGTCCTGATACTCTAAGTATGCATCCTTGGATATAACGTACGCTTTAATGTGGCCGTGAGTGGGAGGGTGTGGCAATTCCGCACACAGCACCTGCGTATAGGAACACCTTTGCAATGCTTGATGGGACTTGCAGTGCCGCACATGGGCTGGATAGAATTTGGCCGAGGGCCTGATTTGGCCCCCGGGCCTTGTGTTTGACACATGTGGACTAGATGATGAAGCCCTGTTAAACAGTAGTAAACATAAACATAAGTATCATTAGATCAACATTTTGAAGGACTTCTGGTGGGCCATCCTATAATATGTTTCCCCTCAACATGCAGCCTGCATGAGACAGGAACACCTGAGTCTAGCACAGAGAGAGAAAAAATACAACACAAAAAATACCTTTTCTTTTCAAACGGCAGACATTTGAAAGACGTCCACGACACATATCGTTAGTGTTGACACGTACCGTTAGTGTAGACATTGTTAGTGGAGACATTGTTAGTGGACACATCAATACTGGAGACATCATATCGCTCGTTGTGACATCATTAGTGGAGACATCATCAGTGAAGACACGTATCGTTAGTGGAGACATCATTTATTTTATTTTAATGTTTATTTGATATGGACACAGCAATTACATTGGACAGACCAGATGCATTGTTTAAGTGTTTTAGCACAAGTGCTAATTCGCAACACTTGTCCATAGGCCAAGTTAGTGGGGACATCGTCGTCAGTGGGGACACATATTGTGAGTGGAGACATCGTTAGTGGAGACACATATCGTTTGTGGAGATATCGTTAGTGGAGACACGTATCGTTAGTGGGGACACGTATCGTTAGTGGGGACATCATTAGTGGAGACATTGTTAGTGAGGACACGTTGTTTGCGGAAGAGGCGGTGGCCAGGAATCCTTTGAACGACTCCGGATCTTCTTCAGTTGAGGCTGAGCTGCGGGGTCTCGGGAGCGGGCACAAGGTCTCCCTTCATGCCTCCCTCTATCCTCTCCATTGTGAGGCAGCCTGGGTGCCCCCCCCCCCCCCCCCCCACTCCCCTCACAGGCCTAAATGGATGGCCCTGTCATCGCCTCGCTCCCAGCCAGTTCTGAGCATCAGCTGCTTCTCATTATGCATCAGGTAAAGCTGTCTGAAGGACAGGCTGGCGAGGGAAAGGGATCCTGCTCACCGGATAAATACTGTTTGTTGTTTTTAAGCAATAATTAAAGTGAAGAGTGACAAGGACCCATATGATCAATCACACTGCAGACGGAGCATTAAAACAGAGCGTTAAGGTGGAGCAGATCATTTTGTGACGTTTGTGATGAATGTGAATCTGCGGCAAAAACAGTAGTGCTGCGGCCCCCGGCATGCAACACACACCACTCATTCAGACATGCACACACACACACACACACACACACACACACACACACACACACACACACACACACACACACACACACACACACACACACACACACACACACACAGATGACTTCTTTACCCTGCTTCTTCCTGACAGGTGGTATGTTGAAAAGACCTTCAAGGCAGAGGATCTAGCAGAAGCAGAGGAAGACATTCTGAATACTGAGTGTTTCTCTAAATACCGCAACAAACAGAAGTGTAAAGAAAACCACTGTACTGCCAAACACAGAATCACCTCAACTGGAACAACTGACTTTTGTTCGCTAAGTAAAAGAATAAGTGGAATAAATGGACAAATTAAGTTTTTTTTCGGCACATTTTACTTTCAAAACTTTGTCCGACTGCCAGGTTGCTCGCTGACTCCTTCATGATACATCCATAGCCTCACATTAGAGTATGATACATGCACATGCACAGCCTTACATTAGAGTATGATACATGCATAGCTTTACATTAGAGTATGATACATGCACAGCCTTGCATTAGAGTATGATACATGCACAGCCTTACATTAGAGTATGATACATGCACATGCATAGCCTTACATTAGAGTATGATACATGCACAGCCTTACATTAGAGTATGATACATGCACAGCCTTACATTAGAGTATGATACATGCACATGCATAGCCTTACATTAGAGTATGATACATGCACATGCATAGCCTTACATTAGAGTATGATACATGCATAGCCTTACATTAGAGTATGATACATGCACATGCATAGCCTTACATTAGAGTATGATACATGCATAGCCTTACATTAGAGTATGATACATGCACAGCCTTACATTAGAATATGATACATGCACATGCATAGCCTTACATTAGAGTATGATACATGCACAGCCTTGCATTAGAGTATGATACATGCACATGCATAGCCTTACATTAGAGTATGATACATGCACAGCCTTACATTAGAATATGATACATGCACATGCATAGCCTTACATTAGAGTATGATACATGCACAGCCTTACATTAGAATATGATACATGCACAGCCTTGCATTAGAGTATGATACGTGCATAGCTTTGCATTAGAGTATTTTATACTCGTGCCCTACAACCGCTATTACACCGTTTTATTCTAATGTTGTTTCTAACAAGGAAATACTGACACCTGCTGGCGTCTTGAGTTTAGTGCCGCAGCGGAACCTTTGTCTCTCAAGCGTTTTACAGGCGGGGGCATAAAGCGCTCGGACCAGATGTGTGTTGTGGTTTGTTGTGCGACAGTGTAGTCATTCCTGAGTAATTCCTCAGCAATTCCCGAGTAATTCGTATGAATCTGCCGTTGTTTTTGTTTCCGTAGCTACTCAGACAACACGGGTAACATTTCCGATGTTGTCCCACAAACAGAAGCGAGTTTTTAAGTACGTGGAGGCGGGAAGTTTGCTGAAGCTGAAGTCGTACCTGCGGAAGCATAAAGACGTGGACATGAACTTCTCTCGAGGCCGGAAGGACAGAGCCCCGCTGCACGTGGCCTGTTCCCTAGGCGACGACGCCGTCCTGCGGCTCCTGTTGAAGCATGGCGCTGACGTCACCCGCAGGGATCGTAAAGGCAACACGTCATTACATATAGCAGCCAATAGAGCGCTGAAGCACGGCCAGAGAGGTGAGACCCCTGAGTCTGTTGTCATGGTTACTGAGTCCGTTGGCATGGTTACTGAGTCCGTTGGCATGGTTACTGAGTCTGCTGTCATGGTTACTGAGTCTGCTGTCATGGTTACTGCTGCCATGGTTTCTGAGTCTATTGTCTGTCATGTTACTCAGCCTATTGTCATGGTTACTCAGTCTGCTGTCATGGTTCCTGAGTCTAGTCTCATGGTTACTGAGTCTAGTGTCATGGTTACTGAGTGTTGTCATGGTTACTGAGTGTTGTCATGGTTACTGAGTGCTGTCATGGTTACTGAGTGCTGTCATGGTTACTGAGTGTTGTCATGGTTACTGAGTGCTGTCATGGTTACTGAGTGCTGTCATGGTTACTGAGTCTGATGTCATGGTTACTGTGCCTGCTGTCATGGTTACTGAGTCTGTTGTCATGGTTACATAGTCTATTGTCTGTCATGGTTACTCAGTCAATTGTCATGGTTATTCAGTCTGCTGTCATGGTTACCGAGTCTAGTCTCATGGTTACTGAGTCTATTGTCATGGCTACTGAGTCTGTTGTCTGTCCTGGTTACTGATGCTATTGTCAATCATGGTTACTGATTCTATTGTCATGGTTACTGATTCTATTTGTCTGTCATGGTTACTGATTCTATTGTCTGTCATGGTTACTGATTCTTTTGTCATGGTTACCGATTCTATTGTCTGTCATGATTACTGAGTCTATTGTCTGTCATGGTTACTGATTCTATTTGTCTGTCATGGTTACTGAGTCTATTGTCTGTCATGGTTACTAATTCTGTTGTCATGGTTACTGATTATATTGTCTGTCATGTTTACTGACTCTATTTGTCTGTCATGGTTACTGATTCTATTGTCTGTCATGGTTACTGCACGGCACCAAACGTCTCTAATGATCTTGTTTGTGTTTTACTCTTCAGCATATGAGGACCTTGTGGTCCCTCTCCGGAAGAGCTGCCCGGAAGCGATGCATGCAAAGAACTCTGCTGGAGTCACACCTGAAGACTTGCTCCAGTGGGTGAAAGAGGAACAGGTACTCGTATACATATTCCAGGAGACGTGCTGTAGTGTGTTGTTTGATTGAACCATTCAAATCTAAATAAAATGACATTTAAGGCTCTACGCAAGGACACGCATATCCCTGTATGTTTTTAAACAAGACTAGGTCAAACCTAGTATGTGGCTGGATCGTGTGACAGCAACGATGTCATCACT
Source organism: Merluccius polli (assembly GCA_030340625.1). Classification (NCBI taxonomy): domain Eukaryota; kingdom Metazoa; phylum Chordata; class Actinopteri; order Gadiformes; family Merlucciidae; genus Merluccius; species Merluccius polli. The sequence goes on from JAOPHQ010002294.1 coordinate 51,413, forward strand.
CACTCCGACCAATGGTGTAGCTCTCTCACTCACTCAATCAGTGAGCACAAAGGATATAGGGCTGTCCTGCCGGTCCAGCCAAAAACGTCCTTTTATGGGCATATATTCAAAGACTCTTCTGAACCTGATAGTTGGCCAAACAAAGTTTGCATTCTACGTCACTGTTTTCAATGTGATGCACAACTAAACAGAAATGTTAAATATAATACAAATCTTTCTGGAATAAAAATGATTTACGTTTGACAGTTGATGTACAGATTGAAATGTTTAACTGTGGTGTATTTCTTATAAGCCCAGTGTGAGCCAGCAGCCTGTGGTGGACCCTGAGAAGGTCTGGAGAGAGAAGCTCTTTGGAGAATGTGAAGATGAGTTCTTTGAAAGCTTTGGCGTATATGATGGTATTTTTTATTATACTTGTATTTAACTCCCAGTTAATAATCAAATAGTATTATGAGTAAACACTCAATAATACATTTATTGCTGAATAAACAATTGATAAACGCCATTGTCTTGCAGCCGACGACTTCCTGCCCGTCGATGACGACGAGGAAGACTTTGGAGACTGGGCCGACCGGATCAGGAAAGAGTATTTCGACCAAAAGAACGCCGAAGCTCAGAGGCTGGCGGCATCGAGCTCCGGGTGGAAGAGGAAGACTAGCAGCAAGGATAGGGAGGAAGAGGAGCGCGCCAACAAGCAGCTGCAGGAGAAGCTACAGAAGGAACACGAGGAGTACCTGGCCCGCGCCAAGCGCAAGGAGGAGGAGACCCGCCGGGCCAAGAAGCGTCGCTATGACAAACAATGTGAAGCGACCTTCCAGAGCGGCGCCTCGGCCCCCGACGCTTCAGCCCCCGGGGCCACGCTGACATATGAGGACATCCCCTGGCCGGTCCCCCGGGGCACGGTAGCCAACATGCTGGAGGTGATGCTGCACGGCGCCGACCGCGCCGACCGGCCCGCCTTCCGTAAGCTGCTGAAGCGACAGCAGACGCTGTGGCATCCGGACCGCTTCGCCCAGCGCTGTGGCTCGCGGCTGGATGAGACGGACAGGCAGAGGATCCTGGACACGGTGACGGCTCTCTCGCAGGAGCTCAACAGACTGGCGCAGACTCTAAGGGACTAAGAAGTCCAGGACAAGAGCAGGAGGTCAGACATCATCGTGGCAATAAGAGGGAGATGCAACAATCGTCTGCATTTCCAGTGAAGAAATGGTGGTACCTGTGTGTGGAACTTGTTTTTCACAATTCACTTTTTTCAATCTTGAATTAAGAAAGACTGCCTTTGTTCCATATTATTTAAACTATTCTCATACATTAATCATTTTAAATAAATGTGAATTTGTAGATGTTAATTCAATTTTTAGATGTTAATTTTGTGTGGATATTTCCTTCAGCTAATTTTGGGCTAATGGGGCTAATGCATTGTATTAAAATGCATTTGAACAACTGAAAACTTTGTGGTCGTATTTGTCGTGGTTACTGACTCTATTGTCTGCCGTGGTTACTGGATCTATTGTCTGTCGTGGTTACTGACTCTATTGTCTGTCGTGATTACTGATTCTATTGTCTGTCGAACATATCTTTACCACAAAATATATTGTTTTGTAATTGTGAATGCATTGACTATAAATGGACATGTTTTAGACACTCTTGCAAGAATGTTGCAATTTGCAAAAAAATGTTTTTGTAATCCAGCTGGATGATGCAGCTCGTCCAGTTGTCGGCCGGTTTATAATGGAGAGAATAAAAAAGGATGCGCAGGTTGCCAGGTTTTCGATAATCCCTCTTTGTAGGCTACACTTGGCGCGCTCGCACTACATGATGTGCATGGATGTAGTGCCATAAAGTAAAAAGTAGACCTACGTGTTTTATTGTTAGATCTCGTGTTGCCCTACTAGTATATCTATTTATAGCTGGTTTAACCTTTATCCTTCTACTTTGAGTAGGCTAGGTTATGCCTAGCCTACCTTTTTTTCTGTACTAGGTAGGTCTAGCACACGACACTCCCATGGCAACAGCAGGCCTACATAGCAGTACATGATACTACATAGTATTCAAATATCGGCTGATGTTGATAGTATAACATTTCATCAACAATGTATGTCTATTCGATTTGCATTGATTTATGTTGGTCTAAATCGGTTCATGTCACAGGACAACAACGGCAACATTTATTTCAAAACGGGCTTTTAATGTGCGTCGGTATATTATAAGTGCAGTGTGCTGTTGTATATAATGTCCAAACTAAGCTGAAGGCTATTGTGCAGAAATCACACTCAGCCAGGTGTCATCCTGGACAATGGACCAACCTGGCAACCCGGAGACGCTGCGTCTCCAGGACAACGGACCAACCTGGCAACCCGGAGACGCAATCTGTGTCTGTCCGTTGTGTCGGAGCGACGTCGAGAATACAGGCCGCCGCCCGCCCGCCTTCAGATTATTATCTTATTTCTAGTGCCATCTCCAGTCCCGTTTTACTCCTACCTTATATCGGCGCGCTGTGGCCGTGCTAGCGGCTCGCTGAGCGGTTGGAGTCGGTACCGGAGACAGGTGTTATATGATGACCCAGTAAGACGGGTAGGACCCCCGCTGGGCTGCATCATGGCGGGAGGCTGAGGATGAGCAGACAGCTCTGGGTTTTGACGCTGAACGGACTTCACTTCATCCGCCCGCAGTTCAATTGCTTCCCGTGCTTCCCAGATTTGACGACCCGGTGGTAGTGTTGTGTAGCCTAGGGTTTGTGTTTTATAACGAAGCGTCTTCAGTGTCAAAGATATCCCAAGGCCCAGAGAGGAGGTGCTGCTCCTCCTCCTCCTCTCCTCCTCCTCCCCCCAGGTAAGATGGTGTTCAGGAGTGAGGAGATGTGCTTGGCCCAGCTGTTCCTGCAGTCCGGCTCCGAGTATGACTGCATCAGTGAGCTGGGAGAACTGGGACTGGTGGAGTTTCGTGATGTAAGTACAAATGATACACACATTGATGAAGATGTATACTGAACTGTACAAATTATACACACACTGATGAAGATGTATACTGAACTGTACAAATTATACACACACTGATGAAGATGTATACTGAACTGTACAAATTATACACACACTGATGAAGATGTATACTGAACTGTACAAATTATAGGCTACACACACTGATAAAGATGTATATGTACAAATTATACACACACTGGTGAAGATGAACTGTACAAATTATACACACACTGATAAAGATGTATACTGAACTGTACAAATTATACACACAATGGTGAAGATGTATACTGAACTGTACACATTATACAAACTGATAAAGATGTATACTGAACTGTACAAATTATACACACACTGGTGAAGATGTATACTGAACTGTACAAATTATACACATACTGATAAAGATGTATACTGAACTGTACAAATTATACACACAATGGTGAAGATGTATACTGAACTGTACACATTATACAAACTGATAAAGATGTATACTGAACTGTACAAATTATACACACACTGGTGAAGATGTAAGTACTGAACTGTACAAATTATACACACTGATGAAGATGTATACTGAACTGTACAAATTATACTCAAACTGATGAAGATGTATACTGAATTGTACAAATTATACACACACTAATAAAGATGCAAGTACTGAACTGTACAAATTATACAAACTGATAAAGATGTAAGTACTGAACTGTACAAATTATACTCAAACTGATGAAGATGTATACTGAATTGTACAAATTATACACACACTAATAAAGATGTAAGTACTGAACTGTTCAAATTATACACAAACTGATAAAGATGTAAATACTGAACTGTACAAATTATACAAACTGATAAAGATGTATACTGAACTGTACAAATTATACACACACTGATAAAGATGTAAGTACTGAACTGTACAAATTATACACAAACTGGATAAAGCCCATTCAGTGACTGGTGACTGGTTTTAGAGCTCCAGTTCTTATAGTAGCCTAATTAACCTAATGAGCAAATGAACGTGTGTGTGTGTGTGTGTGTGTGTGTGTGTGTGTACTCCAATTGGAGATATTTGGGCATACAATATTACAATACAAGGTCTGCTTACATGTCTCAATTGATGCTATGTTATGCTGTCACCAACTAACTAATATATAAATATATGATATGACTAATATATCTCCTATTCTTTCAGCTGAATCCAAGCGTCAGCTCTTTCCAGCGTCGCTTCGTCAGTGAGATTAAAAGGTGTGAGGAGATGGAGAGGATTCTCGGTAAGAAAAGAGGACAGATCAAGTAAAACATGTCAGAACATAATAGTTTATTTTGTGATTATAAAATCCAGCTGTGGTAGTTAGATTAGGCCTACATTAATAGTATGAATTGAGGCTATTTTCATGCATGCTATAGTTTTAACACGATCAGATATTTTCATCAATATATTCTCATATGAACATATGTGATCTAATGTTTCCATTGGACAGGATACCTTTTGAGGGAGATTCGGAAAGCTAATATCTCTGTTCCAGAAGAGGACGAGAGCCTAGCCGCGCCTCCGCCTAAACACGTGCTGGAGATCATGGTAGGTTTACAACCCCATTGTGGAGGGTGTGTGTGGAGTGTGTGCTGTTGATGGCTGGTTTACAGCCTCACCTGGCCTGAGTCACACTGATTGGACTCTGGCTGGGTGGGGCTGCACACCTGTGGTGCATGAGAGCAATCATGGCACCCAGGATAAACCAGCCATCAACACACACTCAGGAGGAGCCACTGTCATGGCAGTTGTACCACCAGCCTTAAACTCCAAATAAACATCTTGAACATCTACCCGTGTCGGAGGGCCCCAAGAGAAGCCACTTAGGTGGCGTGTGGTGAGGGCGAACCCTGCCACACTGGCGCCCAATGTGGGGCTCCTCCGACCAGGGCGGGACACGGAAGGGCTGTCCAAAGCTGCACTGGGAGCCGCCAGCCGCGGCAGAGGACAGCCACCTCAGCACCAGCTCCCCCTGAACGGCAGCGACGGCCAGCGGAGGAGCGGGGAGGCAGCGCAGCTACCGCCACCGGCAATCGACTGCAGCTAGCCTCCCCCGGATCCAGCCTGGAGCAGCCCAGGCCAGCCGCCCCTCTGCCAGGGGACCAGGAGCCCAAGGCCCCATGCTCCAGGAGGAGATGGGGGGGGGATCATGCCTCGTCGCCCTGGTGGAGGGGGGTACCTACAGACTGTTCCAGGCCCTCCGAGAAGCTACCTCCGCGGCTCAGCTGTCGGGCCTCCTCCGAGCCCATCCAGCCAGCCCCTGCAACCAGCTAGCCCAGAGACACCTCCGCCAGCTGAAGCAGCAGCCCCAGGCCTCCGGTCTCCGGGACGGAGGGGGAGGGTGGGGTTGGCGTGTGCCACTGGGGAGGTGTGGAGGTAGTGGGGTTTGGGGGGTTGTGTTTATTTTTTTGTTTAGGTATGGAAACCCTGAAACGAGTCCAGTTTTTTTGTAGGTATGATGACCCTGTTGAGAGTCCAGTATGTGTATTTTTTTTTTCCTGTTTGCTTGGATGGGGGGGGGGGGAGTAGGCGAGGCTGGGGATTCTCCCCGGCCTCAATCTGGTGTTGGGGGTATGTGGAGGGTGTATGGAGTGTGTGCTGTTGATGGCTGGTTTACAGCCTCACCTGGCCTGAGTCACACTGATTGGACTCTGGCTGGGTGGGGCTGCACACCTGTGGTGCATGAGAGCAATCATGGATAAACCAGCCATCAACACACACTCAGGAGGAGCCACAGTCATGGCAGTTGTACCATCAGCTCGGCGAATACCACCAGCCTGAAACTCCAAATAAACATCTTGAACATCTACCTGTGTCCTGTGTCAAGAGAAGCCACTTAGGTGGCATGTGGTGAGGGCAAACCCTGCCACACCCATCCCAGTCAGTTTAAAAAAAAAAATAGGCCTATATACTGGTGATTTTTGTAGTTATGCCTTCAAGGTAGGTAGGAAGGTAATCTGGTTGAAATGTAATTTGAGTAGAGTGATAATCAGCCTTTGGTTTTCGAGGCAGAATAAACAGCACCTAGCCTCGTGTAGTGGTCATCGTTTGATGTCACCTTAGTGTTCACTGTATGTCACCTTAGTGGTCACTGTATGTGGTCACTGTATGTCACCTTAGTGGTCACTGTATGTGGTCACTGTGATGTCACCTTAGTGGTCACTGTATGATGTCACCGTATGATGGCACCTTCGTGGTCACTATGATGTAATCCTAGTGCTCACTGTATGATGTCACCTTAGGGGTCACTGTATGATGTAATCTTAGTGGTAACTGTATGATGGCACCTTAGTGGTCACTGTATGATGTCACCTTAGGGGTCACTGTATGATGTAAGCTTAGTGGTAACTGTATGATGTCACCTTAGTGGTCACTGTATGTCACCTGTAGGAAGAGCTGCAGAGGTTGGAGATGGAGCTGAGCGAGGTGGCGAGGAACAAGGAGAAGCTACAGAGGAACCATCTGGAGCTGACTGAGTACACACACATGCTGAAGATCACGCGCACCTTCGTCCACAGCCGGTCCAGAGTGAGTTACTGGGACCCGTACTCGTGCAATGCACTGCACACTTCTATAGACTTCATTTCTTCACCCTTGTCAAGAATTTAGCGTTTAAGGTTTTTTCTTTACTTTTTGTTCACCGCTGACATTTAAAGTGTATTTAAACCATATCAGAGTAGAACCAGGTATAAATGTGATATTTCTATATTGTTATTCTATAACATTATTAAAGTGCTATGAATTATATAATGTGTGATTATAATAAGATTAACATTACAAAGCCTACTCAAATATCCCTTCGCAAGGACACTTTCTAGCAAGTAACAAAATGTTTTCCATTGAAATTCATTTGCATTCTCCCAGAATACAAATGTATAGCCAAACTAATTTACATAATAATTTGTATTTCCTTCCATTCTTGTTCTGGGCAACTCAAAACCTTTCCATGAATGAAAAGTAGTTTGCTTGCAATTGCAATCATTCTATCCCATTGCTGTTTTTAACTTTGACAAAAATGTTTAACACAACTGTTTTGACCAAATGTTACCAAATGTTTAGTGGTATACAACATTTATTGTTATGAAAAAAGATGTATTTGTACTAAAGTGTTTTCATTTCAAATAAATAACGACTTTACTTTGCATTCAGCACGAGGCCCTGGGCCCCCAGTATGAAGAGTTCCCTACGTTGGAAACGGACTCAGTAGTGAGCGGCTGTACCGGCATGCAGAGACTGGGGGCGAAGCTAGGGTGAGCTTTGTCATCATATACGTAGACATCCGTCATGAAATCACACAAGGGGTTTCACCTCATGGTTCACCCCCACTGCTTTTGTGTCATACAGACGAATGGCGTTGTGAATCGTGTTTAAATGTAAAGCTCTCCATGGGTTGCAGGTTTGTATCGGGTCTGATCCAGAGAGGCAAGGTGGAGGCCTTTGAGCGAATGCTGTGGAGAGTTTGTAAAGGCTACACCATCCTGAGCTATGCAGAAGTGGACGAGAGTCTGGCTGACCTGGACACGGTGAGTAACCTGGACACTGTGAGTTAACTGGACAAGGTGAGTTACCTGGACACTGAATTACCTGGACACTGTTACCTGGACAAGGTGAGTTACCTGGACACTGCGTTACCTGGACACTGTTACCTGGACAAGGTGAGTTACCTGGACACTGAGTTACCTGGACAAGGTGAGTTACCTGGACACTGAGTTACCTGGACATGGTGAGTTACCTGGGGCCTCATTTATAAAGGTCTCTGCGCACGAAAATGTTGCGGAAACAGGGATGAAATGTGCGTACGCATCTTTCACCGCCAACGTCGTGATTTATAGAAAAAAACCTTGCGGAAAAGAGTGCGCAGTTCTACGCATCCTTTCACCCTGGAGTAAAGCTCCCGCAAAGTTTTTCAAACAGTGAACTCCGGAGACGACCACAGGAAGAAGGTGGCGGTAATGCACTATATGTGTTTGCAAACCGCCAATAACGCCAAAAGAAGAAGAAGATGCTGTAACCCCCGGAGCTCATTGCGGACCACATAGGCTATGAGTTATTTATTCATTTATATATTTATTTTATGAAAAGCACCCATTATGAAATATGAATTAAAGCAAAATTATGTTCAACACACTACAGCCCTTTCAAATCACAATCCTCGGCCAGACCAACTGTATCACTTAAACATTTAAATGAGCTTGATAAATAAGCCACAAAATAGATGTGCGTTGGTCTATTTAGAAGCACTTCGATCTCCGAATCCGAAAAACGCGCTTTCTTTTTAAAAGGTGCATCCATTTTTCCGTCTAATGATTGGTCAGAAAAGGCTCCTTCCTACTTATAAATATGAAGTGATTAATTAGCATTGACCTTTTAAGGACTATTAAGGGATGGACTTGGGAGGAGCAGAGCGCTCGTGCACGCACGCCAAATTAGACGCACGTTGGTATTTATAACGAGAAGAGTGCGTACAGGTGTGCGCAGCAAGGTTTTATAAATCGGAATGTTTTTGTGCGTACGCACATTCTGAGGTTTGGGCGTACGCAATGTTCTACGGAGGGTTTCACGCAGAGGTTTATAAATGAGGCCCCTGGACACTGAGTTACCTGGACATGGTGAGTTACCTGGACAAGGTGAGTTACCTGGACACACAGTCTGGCTGACCTGGACATGCTGAGTTCAACAGCATAACACACTTTATCTTTTACCCAGTGTTTTACAACTAGTACAATTTAGCCAACCATCTTCAAATGGTGATTCTTTGCATTTAACCTGTTTAGTCGGACCATAGACTGTATCTTGTTTAACCTGTTTAGTCGGACCATAGACTGTATCTTGTTTAACCTGTTTAGTCGGACCATAGACTGTATCTTGTTTAACCTGTTTAGTCAGACCATAGACTGTATCTTGTTTAACCTGTTTAGTCAGACCATAGACTGTATCTTGTTAAGTCTGACCATAGATAGACTGTATTTTGCCATGCGATTGTACTGCCGACTCTCTCCTTTTAAAGTGGCCCACGTTGGCTGACAGGCCTACTTTGGTCACATGATGCAAACCCTCCTATCAGACATGAGAGAAGTGTGTTGGGTAGTTACAACATCAACTTTTTTTTTAATTTTAGGGTGAGATCAACAAAAGTGTCGTGTTCCTTATCTCTTTCTGGGGCGACCAGATCGGACAGAAGGTTCAGAAGATCTGCGACTGGTGAGTTTACCTTTTAAAGAAAAAAACACTGATTCTTCTTTGACGAGTTGCATGATGGCCCGTGATGTATGTACAATATGTTGTCTTCTTTCCCCTCAGTTACCGCTGTCATCTGTACCCCCACCCCGAGAACCACGAGGAGAGGGCAGATGTGATGGACAGCCTGCTGACACGGATCCAGGACCTCAACAACGTAGGACAAAGTTCCCAGAACATTCACAACATGTTGCAGGAGAGGGCTACCTGGGGGATTGGACGGTCTAGTGGTCAGGGTGACTTGCAGTCGAAAGTTCGATCCCCAATGTACTTGTATCCCAGAGCCTAACCTCTACCTGCTCCTTAATATCATGCACCTAAACATAAAATCATAGGGGTAAAAGCAGTATTTTCACAAGGTCCCTCCTAGCGAGAAGGAAGGGTAAATACTAGATATGTAAATACTAGATAAATACAATGTCATAGTCAATGGATTCCTAATAAAGCGGTCCCTGCAGGTGCTGCGTCGGACCGAGGACTATTTGAAGCAGGTTCTGCAGAAGGCCTCGGAGTCTGTGTTCTCCTGGGTGCTGCAGGTGAAGAAGATGAAGGCCATCTACCACATCCTCAACCTGTGCAGCTTTGACGTCACCAACAAGTGTCTGATCGCAGAGGTGTGGTGTCCCGTCAGTGACCTGGCCAACCTGCGAGGGGCGCTAGAGGAGGGCTCGGTGAGTGGAAAGTATTCATTTTACTCACACACTTACTCACACTTTCATTAGATTATGTGAAACTGATGTTGCATATTTTTCTAAATCACCCGCTGGGTTTCTAGAGGAAAGGTGACGCCCCGGTGCCGTCGTTTGTCAACCGCATCCCGAGTAATGACACGCCCCCTACCGTGCTGAGAACCAACACCTTCACCTGTGGCTTCCAGAGCATCGTGGAGGCGTACGGCGTGGGGGACTACCGGGAGGCCAGCCCAGGTAAACACACATACAGGTGGCTGTAGCCCAGGTAAACACATACAGATGTCTATAGCCCAGGTAAACACACATACAGGTGGCTGTAGCCCAGGTAAACACATACAGATGTCTATAGCCCAGGTAAACACATACAGGTGTCTATAGCCCAGGTAAACACATACAGGTGTCTATAGCCCAGGTAAACACATACAGGTGTCTATAGCCCAGGTAAACACACATATAGGTGTCTATAGCCCAGGTAAACACACATACAGGTGGCTGTAGCCCAGGTAAACACATACAGATGTCTATAGCCCAGGTAAACACATACAGGTGTCTATAGCCCAGGTAAACACATACAGGTGTCTATAGCCCAGGTAAACACATACAGGTGTCTATAGCCCAGGTAAACACACATACAGATGTCTATAGCCCAGGTAAACACACATATAGGTGTCTATAGCCCAGGTAAACACACATACAGATGTCTATAGCCCAGGCAAACACATACAGGTGTCTATAGCCCAGGCAAACACATACAGCTGTCTATAGCCCAGGTACATACATACATGAATGTATTGATCTGTTAGCTCTATTGATTTGTTATTAAACTGCCTGCAGTTGGCCTATATAGAATAATAGTTATCTTAATCTTTCACCTGTCGACGTTGCATTCATCATCACAGAATGCAGGAAGTAAAACTAGATGGGGATTTTAATTACCTTCTCTGTCAACAACCCCACAATTCCTACCAATCTGTACATTAGTTCAAACGAGCAGAGAAGAACGTAATCCATGTCTCTGATTGGCAGCTCCGTACACGATCATCACTTTCCCCTTCCTGTTCGCTGTGATGTTTGGGGACCTTGGCCACGGGCTGGTCATGACCCTGGTCGCCCTCTGGATGGTGCTGATGGAGAAGAAACACAAGAAGAAACGCTCCAATAATGAAGTAGGAAGTCACTGGAGATCTCGTTTACCCAAATGATTTATATCCATATTTAATAATGAGTAACACTGACAGATGTATATCCATATTTAATAATGAATAACACTATGACAGATTTATATCCATATTTCATAATGAGTAACACTATGACAGATCTGGAAGACGTTCTTCGCGGGCCGCTACATCGTCCTCCTGATGGGGCTGTTCTCCGTCTACACGGGCCTCATCTACAACGATTGCTTCTCCAAGTCTCTCAACCTGTTCGGCTCAGCGTGGAGCGTCGAGGCGATGTTCGCAAGCCATCAGTGGACGTGAGTGACAGAAACATGAAGAAGAGGCGTATGTTCTTCTGATGTCGTCTCTGAATGTTAACGACGTGTTGCAGGAACGAAACCCTCCAGACCAACGCTTTGCTCACTCTGGATCCCAACGTCAGTGGGGTGTTTACCGGACCGTACCCGCTGGGCATCGACCCTGTGAGTTCATCGCCTCCCATCACATTACGTTTACTTTATCATTACAAACTGGCGTTGATGTATATTGATATATATTTTATATTGCTTCACAATATTTGAGCAGATATGGAACATGGCGGTGAATCGGTTGTCCTTCCTGAACTCCTACAAGATGAAGATGTCCATCATCATCGGCGTTATGCACATGACCTTCGGCGTGGTGCTGAGCGTCTTTAACCACTTGTGAGTCTGAAGTTCACCTCTTGTTCATATTTCATAATACATCGTTCGCGGCCAGGTTCACTAGCACTTATCTGCGCTGTAGACTGAGCAGTGGTCACAGGTGGCCCACAGATGTGATGTCTCTGCCTCATGTCTGTCCTCTAGACACTTCCGTCAGCGCTACAACGTGTACCTAGTGTTCCTCCCTGAGCTCCTCTTCCTGCTCTGCCTCTTCGGCTACCTGGTCTTCATGATCCTCTTCAAGTGGCTGGCCTTCGGGCCCCGGGACTCTCGCCAGGCTCCCAGCATCCTCATCCACTTCATCAACATGTTCCTGATGCAGGACGCCGACGTCAGCCCTCTCTACCCGGGACAGGTATGCGCTGGCCGGTCCAAATGTCAGAACAGAATAATGCTGTGGTGTGGTTGTTAAGGCTGCTCTTGGTAAGATTCAAATGCTGAATGTAATTTGAATGTAACCTCTTAGCCGTCTAATACCTTAGCTAAAACCTTAGGTAATACCTCAGCTAATACCGTCGGCTGTTAGTGAAATGCTCTGTGAGAATATCTGTTTCTAGTTGACTGCCTCTATAGGAGACCATTACATTTTAGACCGCTCCCGGTTTATTTCTGACCAATCAGGGCATCGAATTGGTTCAAGGAATCGATGTTTCCTGTCAATCGCTTTCACGCACACGGTGTTCTCGTCTCAATGGTGGAGAAGCGTGGGGAGGGAGTGGACATTTTTTGGTTTTTAAGGTGTGTGTGTGTGTGTGTGTGTGTGTAGAAGGGGCTACAGATGTTCCTGGTGGTCGTGGCAGCGCTCTCGGTTCCCGTGCTGTTGCTAGGGAAACCGCTCTTCTTCTACTGGCTGTATCGCGGTGGGAAAGGCTTGAGGAGACGACGGGTGAGGTTCTACTGTTCCTGATCTCTCATTGGCTACTGTGCTCCACCTCTGATCTCTGATTGGTTGAGCCTGCGTGTGAACCCTGATGATACGGCCCCTCCCCCCAGGGCTATGAGAGGGTGAGGCGCGCCAGCGAGGATGATGGCTCCACGACACCACATTATGATGAAGACGAAGAGGAGGGGATGGAGGAAATGACAAGTAGAGAGGCTGCCGCCGCCGCCGCCATGCCCAAACAGGTGAGCACTGACAGCACCTTCCACCTGTCAATAACACTGGGAACACGACTCAGATGTCTATGGAGTTGGTGTTCTGATGTCTTCATTGACTTTGTTTCACTTTGTCTTCCAGTTTGACTTTGCTGATGTGATTCTACACCAGTCCATCCATACCATAGAGTTCTGTCTGGGCTGCATTTCCAACACGGCCTCGTACCTGCGTCTCTGGGCTCTAAGCTTGGCTCACGCTCGTAAGTCACTAATGGAGGCCACAGTCACTAGTGGAGGCCACAGTCACTAGAGGAGGCCACAGTCACTAGTGGAGGCCACAGTCACTAGTGGAGGCCACAGTCACTAGAGGCGGCTACAGTCACTAGTGGAGGCCACAGTCACTAGAGGAGGCTACAGTCACTAGTGGAGGCCACAGTCACTAGTGGAGGCCACAGTCACTAGTGGAGGCCACAGTCACTAGAGGAGGCTACAGTCGCTAGAGCCGGCTCGCTGAACAGCATCTGAACCCCCGACGCTAACAACGCACACACGCTCATACACACACACACACACACACACACACACACACACACACACACACACACACACACACACACACACACACACACACACACACACACACACACACACACACACACACACACACACACACACACACACACACACTCTTTTTTTTTCAGGCTACAGTCACTAGTGGGGGCCACAGTCACTAGTGAAGGCTACATTCACTGTTGGAGGCTACAGTCACTAGAGGAGGCCACAGTCACTAGAGGAGGCCACAGTCACTAGAAAAGGCTGTACATGCCACTAGAGGATGCTGTAGTCACAGTGCCACTGTTCGCTGGTGTTATTGGTGTTGTGTGTTTGGACACACATCCTTCAATCTACCAAAGTGTAGTACTAGTGTGCGTGTGTGTGTGTGGACAGTCTAGTGGTTAGGGTGTTTGAGCTGAAAGGTTCTGGGGTCGATCCCCTGTGTGTCCGCAGTCTACCTGTTGGCATCCTAGAGCGTGATGCCCACTAACCTCTATCGGCTCCCTAATGACCTGTCACTGTATTCACTGCAAGTCACTTTGGATAATAAAACCAGCCTGCATGTTTCAGAGCTGTCGGAGGTGCTGTGGGGCATGGTGCTGCGTCTGGGTCTGAGGTTCAGCTCCAAGCTTGGCGTTATAGCTCTGGTGCCGGTGTTCGGCCTCTTCGCCATGCTCACAGTGTCCATCCTGCTGGTGATGGAGGGCCTCTCTGCCTTCCTGCACGCCCTGCGACTACACTGGTACACACACACTCACTCACGCATGCACTCACTCACTCTCACTTTACACTCATTCTTTACATACAAATATACAGCAGAGCTATTTCTTGTCTGGGATCTGTTTTTTTTGCATTGTTTATGTTTGTTTTGTTTTACTTTGAGATTTCTTTATAAATGTATTACTTACTATCCGCGGGGGGAAAATTATGTTAGAATTGCACTGCTCAAGATGCACAAAATATACAATTAAATGAAAAATAAAACACATTCTCAAATGTTTCAGAGATGTATGTTGTAATGACTTTTGATTCCCAGGGTTGAGTTCCAGAACAAGTTCTACCACGGGACGGGCGTCAAGTTTGTCCCGTTTGACTTCTCCCTCATGCCGTCCATTTTGGAACAAGACGGCTTGCTGTAGGAAAACACGTTGGGTGTCTTCTACGAGGCGAAGAGGACGAGGGTGTCCAGGAACGATGCTGAATGTTGGAACATCCCACTGTGATAATGACAACATTTACTATGGATTGAAGCCCACCGTCGTAGCAGCTTCTTATTACCATGACAACCCCATGATATCAGGGCTGCCTTCCGGTCGGCCCCCGGTCTGCACAGGGCTTCACAACGCATCACAACGCGTCTTTTAGTTTTTGGAAATGGGACATTACTAGAGACAACCTTTCAGGCCATTTTGCCAGTTGAAACATTTTGTCATCGTGCTGTTTGTATTATTTATGACACCATCGTTAAGGTGAAGAATAATCCATTGCAATGTGAAGTGAAAAAAAAGAATGTAACAACAAAATGCACAGAAGATCACACCAAGCATTTTTTGTGCCAACGGATTGGCCTAAATCACGGTTTTTAACGCTGACCATCGGTAGGGAAACCAACATATTACGTTTTGTGAAGCATATTGTCATAGAGCACTTTTTAAATAATGCAGATGATTGTACAAAAAAAAGTCTTCACTGACTGTGATGATGCCAAATGAAAATACTTAGCTGTTTACTTATTTCTAGGATGAAGCATATTTTAAGACCCTGTGATGAGGACAACGTAACGCTCTTAAGAAACACCTGAAAGGCCATTCTTCAATTATTATACACTACGCATTTGTTAATAATTATATTTAAGTTGTTTCCTATATGAGAATAATCATATTTTAACCATTTTAATGTGTTACGTTTGAGATATACGCCAGCAAATAAAGCATTCGCAAAATGATCAAATGAGTTTTATTTATTTTGCAATGATCTCTGATTTGAGCAGTTTTGGGGGCATTTGGTTAAATATACATTTTGTGAAAATGAAATCTAACCTGCCTGGACAAGGAACATGAAACCAACGCATTAAACATGCATATATTTGCAACAACAACAAAATATATATATATATTAAACCGGTGACCGAGGGTTTTCAGTACCTTGGATAGCGACCCAGCACAAGTCAAACGTGTTTGTTACATTTTCCACATTTCACTCAACTCGGTAGGATATGCTCTGTGTCACGTCAATCAAGTTTTTGAACATTTCATTCATGTTTATGGTTATTCATGGTTATGCCCAAATGTTCAAAACCTGCAAATTATTCAAGAGCTGTGTGCCAGCAATACTCTGCTCTCCAGACCCACTTCAATTCATATTCAGGCAGAAGAACTGGAGGTCCAATTTAATTACCCTGCAAATCTTTATTTACTTAGCCTATGTGTATGTATTCTAATATGTGCTGTGTCATTGAAATTACGCTTAAAGAAAACAAGTAGGTTAGATGAATCAGTAATCGTTATTAGCTACATTACAATTGTAATCAGTTTTTCCATGCTTTCAATGAGGGACGTATGACGTGACGTCATCCATCCTGATTGAAAGCCTGTCTGATGACACTGATCATTATAGTCACTAACATGTACGTCATCGCGTTTCTTTTTTGTTTCTTTTTTTATTTTATTTACTAAATTATAGTTTTACTTGCTTTTGTCTTTTTTTCTGCAATGGTCTGTTTTAAAACTGCAAACTGTAAAAAAGTGCGTGACGCACTATAAATACCACTAAGGGAAACTGGTATTTCCACAGACCACTACAACCATCCTGCACTGAGCTGAGAGGGGATCCTGGACTGTAGCGTTATCCCGGTCTACTGGAACGCCATTTCCGGTCTCTCACTTTGTACGAGCTGTGTATGGCAGTTAAAAGTCCCCGGAGCGAGAAGAATAAGAACACGATGAGAAGAACAACAACAACGACAAGGAGAATAAACACCCAGTTTTGACGAATAACCGACTTACGCAATATCCGAAACATGTAACGGAAAACGGATATCCCTCCATTGAAATTCCCGCCCCTTCTCTCTATCTCCCCAATAACGCCCATTCGGAGCATCCCGTCCCAGGCGCTCCGTGGCGGGATGAGACCGCCGGAGGAGCAGCGAGGTTCTCCTGCATCCCTCCCCTCCCGCAGAAAGTAGCGGCGGTGACCCCGCGGAGCTAGCTAGCTAGCCAGCCCACAGCAGACCACACCTGGCGCCGTCGTCGTCGTCTCCGTTAAACCGGAGGGACCGTCCGGAGGAGCGGATGAACGAGCTGATGAGGAGCATGCCGTCCCCGACCCTCCCGGGGCTGCGGCTCCCCCCCGGGCCGCACGCGCACCGCGGCTGGCTGTTCAAGTGGACCAACTACCTGAAGGGCTACCAGCGGCGCTGGTTCGTGCTGAGCAGCGACGGCCTGCTGTCCTACTACAGGTAAATACTGCAGGTAATACTAGAGTAGTAGTAGTAATAATAATAATAATAATAATAATAATAATAATAATAAACAGGTGTATTGACTTTACTGCCTCCTGTTATACAGGATAATACTACAGGTATTAGTATAGTAACAATACAGGTAATAATACAGGTAGCCTAATAATCTTCTCATACTACAGGTAATAATCCTCTCATACTACAGGTAATAATCCTCTCATACTACAGGTAATAATCCTCTCATACTACGGGTAATAATCCTCTCATACTACGGGTAATAATCCTCTCATACTACGGGTAATAATCCTCTCATACTACGGGTAATAATCCTCTCATACTACGGGTAATAATCCTCTCATACTACGGGTAATAATCCTCTCATACTACAGGTAATAATCCTCTCATACTACAGGTAATAATCCTCTCATACTACGGGTAATAATCCTCTCATACTACGGGTAATAATCCTCTTATACTGCAAGTAATAATCCTCTCATACTACAGGTAATAATCCTCTCATACTACAGGTAATAATCCTCTCAAACTACAGGTAATAATCCTCTCATACTACAGGTAATAATCCTCTCATACTACAGGTAATAATCCTCTCAAACTACAGGTAATAATCCTCTCATACTACAGGTAATAATCCTCTCATACTACAGGTCCTCTCAAACTACAGGTAATAATCCTCTCATGCTACAGGTAATAATCCTCTCATACTACAGGTAATAATCCTCTCATACTACAGGTAATAATCCTCTCATACTACAGGTAATAATCCTCTCATACTACAGGTAATAATCCTCTCATACTACAGGTAATAATCCTCTCATACTACAGGTAATAATCCTCTCATACTACAGGTAATACTCCTCTCATACTACAGGTAATAATCCTCTCATACTACAGGTAATAATCCTCTCATACTACAGGTAATAATCCTCTCATACTACAGGTAATAATCCTCTCATACTACAGGTAATAATCCTCTCATACTACGGGTAATAATCCTCTCATACTACGGGTAATAATCCTCTCATACTGCAAGTAATAATCCTCTCATGCTACAGGTAATACTCCTCTCATACTACAGGTAATAATCCTCTCAAACTACAGGTAATAATCCTCTCATACTACAGGTAATAATCCTCTCATACTACAGGTAATAATCCTCTCATACTACAGGTAATAATCCTCTCATACTACAGGTAATAATCCTCTCATACTACGGGTAATAATCCTCTCATACTACAGGTAATAATCCTCTCATACTACAGGTAATAATCCTCTCATGCTACAGGTAATAATCCTCTCATACTACAGGTAATAATCCTCTCAAACTACAGGTAATAATCCTCTCATACTACAGGTAATAATCCTCTCATGCTACAGGTAATAAAGTAATAATAGCACTTAAGTGCTTCCCCACACTAGAATTAGATGCTATACTTAATCACCCTAAAACCAAAAGACCTGTTTGGGATGAGGATGGGTGTGACAGACAATTTGCTCATCTACCGTGGGCCTGACCTAACTAACTAACTAACTCACTATCATACTGTATCCTAACTAACTAACTATCATACTGTATCCTGACCTAACTAACTATTATACAGTATCCTGACCTAACTAACTATCATACTGTATCCTAACTAACTAACTATCATACTGTATCCTGACCTAACTAACTATTATACAGTATCCTGACCTAACTAACTATCATACTGTATCCTAACTAACTAACTAACTAACTAACTAACAAGCTATCATACTGTATCCTAACTAACTATCACACTGTATTCTAACTAACCAACTAGCTATCATACTGTATCCCAACTAACTATCACAATGTATCCTAACTAACTAACTAACTATCATACTGTATCCTGACCTAACTAATTATCCTACTGTATCCTAACTAACTATCATACTGTATCCTAACTAGCTAACTATCATAATGTATCCTAACTAACTATCATACTGTATCCTAATTAACTAACTAACTAACTAACTAACTAACTATCATACTTTATCCTTACCTAACTAACTATCATACTGTATCCTAACTAACTAGCTATCATACTGTATCCTGACCTAACTAACTAACTAACTAACTATCATACTGTACCCTGACCTAACTAACTATCATACTGTATCCTCCTAACTAATTAACTATCACACTGTATCATAACTAACTTACTATCATACTGTATCCTGACCTTACTAACTATCATACTGTATCCTAACTAACTATCATACTGTATCCTAACTAACTATCATACTGTATCCTAACTAACTATTATACTGTATCCTAACTATCATACTGTATCCTAACTAACTATGATACTTTATCGTAACTAAGCAACTATCGTACTGTATCCTAACTAACTATCATACCGTATCCTGAACAATGCACATGTTTTCATTAATCTCTTAAAGTAATTTTTAAATTGTTTCACATGTACTGTAAATCTGTTTTGTTGTTGTGTCACTGGCCTGAGTCGCTGTTTGTTGTTGACCTGTCTAGTCCTTATGTCTTTCTTCTATGTAGTCTATCTTGTCACTAATGTTTCTGTGTAACTTGTGTATTTGTTGCCCCAGGGCTCCCTTGAAAAAGAGATTTGATTATCTCAATGGGATATCACCTGGTAAAATAAAGGATAAATAAAAAAAAATAAAAAGTATCCTGACCTCACTAACTATCATACTGTATCCTAACTAACTAAGTATCATACCATATCCTGACCTCACTAACTATCTTACTGTATCCTAACTAACTAACTATAGTACTGTATCCTAACTAACTATCATACTGTATCTTAACTAACTACCATACGGTATCTTAACTAACTATCGTACTGTATCTTCCTTGACCTAACCAATAATGTATCATATGGTTCAGCACTTTAAAGGCTACTGTCTCCATTCCTTCCCCACCACTCTGGTAAGGTGTGTATTCAATCATCTTAACTTCACTAAATGTACGCACTGCTTGTTGAGCATGTGTGTTGTGTCTTGCAGGACCCAAGCTGAGATGGCTCACACCTGTCGTGGCACTATCCCCATGGCAACGGCACACATCGAGGTGGGCGACACGTGCCACCTGGTGGTCACCAGTGGCGGGCGAAGCTACCACCTGAAGTCCACCTCGGACGCGGAGTGCCAGCGGTGGGCGTCTGCCCTGCAACAGGCCAAGGCCAGCGGCTCTCAGATGATGCAACACTCGGGTAAGTGAACAATTCATCTGTCAATTATTCATCTGAACCCGACCCAAACAGTTGGGTCACTGAACCACAAGGACCAGCGTGTCAGATTCATCACGTATATCTGATGCCAAAGGAGGCCTATGACCTTTAGAAACATACATTATATATATACTGACATGTCTTCACTCCTCACTAGACAACTAGCATTGCTGCTAGAGCTAGTGAGCTCACACGTGTCTTAACATGTCTATTGAAACTAAAATACTGACCACTACAATGTATTAGACTGTCTGAAATGATTTATCTTGTTCAGATTGTGGGTTTAAAATAAAGTGTGTATTACTTCAACATTAATGCTTTGGTTGAAGTGGGTAAAGGTTACATTTAGTAATGTAATCTGAATAAGTATGTATTATTATGAACATGTATTCAGTAATGGAGTGTTTTGGGGCAGTAAAGGAGATACATAAATAACTAATAACAAAAACACGGTATTCTTTCACATGATTCAGCCAGAAGCTACATCATGAACACTGTCTTCTTCTACGATGCAGGGGAGGAACAACATCTTTTCACACTTTGATTTCAGCCATTCATGCAGCGATTAGCCAGATATATTCTTTCATTAGTTTCTGTTGCTACTTGATTAGAATCATTATTATATGTTTATAATTGAATCAGTTTGTCTTGTCCAAGGTCATACGGAAACAACACGATGTACACCCGTTTTACTGCAAGGTGACTCTGGATAGTGACCTCTAGAGGGCAGTGGTGTTCACCTTGTTTACGCTGTACTGGGAGCCTGGCTGTTATTCTGCTGAAGAACAAATGCATTCCTTACACATATTCAAGGCTCACATCTTCCTATGTTATCTTTTTCGTCTTGTTGTATTTTTCGTATTTTTTTAAAACGTTTTCATATCGTCGTCATCATCATCATCATCATCATCATCATCATCATCATCATCATCAT
>JAOPHQ010002294.1:77500-100000 GCA_030340625.1 Merluccius polli
ATCTCCATGCCTGTAATCATCACTAGATCTCCTGTAAACATCACTAGATCTCCAGTAAACATCAGTAGACCTCCATGCCTGTAAACATAGCTACATCTCCTGTAAACATCACTAGATCTCCTGTAAACATCACTGTCAACATCACTAGATCCCCAGTAGATCCCCTATGGGCCCAACCTCATGCAGCAACGGAGAGCTCGGCGGAGTCGCATCCCAGACAAACCCAACTACTCCCTAAACCCGTGGAGCATCATGAAGAACTGCATCGGCAAAGAGCTGTCCAAGATCCCCATGCCTGTAAACATCACTAGATCTCCTGTAAACATCACCAGATCTCCATGCCTGTAACCATCACTAGATCTGTAAACATCACTAGATCTCCTGTACACATCACTTGATCCCCATACCTTTAAACTGTAAACATCACTCGATCACTAGATCTGCATGCCTGTAAACATCCCTAGGAATCACTTCAGTTTCAACTTTTAGCACTCATGTAGGATGTTTAGGGATGGTTGTTGTAGCGACCAATTCATAAGTGTAGGTGTGCGTGTGTGCGAGCGTGCGTGCGAGCATGTGTGCGAGCGTGCGTGCTTGCGTGTGTGACACGTTGTTGCGGGGGGTCTCCTGACATGTACTCACCTGACGCATTGTTGCGGGGGGTCTCCTGACATGTACTCACCTGACAGGTTGTTGTCGTGGGGGGTCCTCTGAAGTGTACTCACCTGTTACGTTGTTGTCGTGTGGGGTCTCCTGACGTGTATTCCTGGCCCTGCAGGTGAACTTCAACGAGCCGCTGTCCATGCTACAGCGTCTGACGGAGGACCTGGAGTACAGCGAGCTTCTGGACCGGGCGGCGCGGTGCGACTCCACCCTGGAGCAGATGTGTCTGGTGGCCGCCTTCTCCGTGTCCTCGTACTCCACCACCGTGCACCGCACCGCCAAGCCCTTCAACCCCCTGCTGGGCGAGACCTACGAGCTGGACCGCCTGGATGAGTACGGGTACCGCTCCGTCTCAGAACAGGTGGGTGGGTAGTGTACGCACGGCCCGAGACGTAGCCTTAGCTGTTTTGAATGATCACTTCACTCACACACACTTGCCTGTGTTTGTTGTTGTTGTTGTTGTTACTGTTACCTTGGAGACCCCACACACCCCCTCTGTAAACATGTACAACGTGTTTTTCCAACAGTGAGTGTGACTGTCGAGTGATTTCACTAATTTTCACAACCATTAAAACATCCAACAAATGTTGGCTTGTTGTTTTATTTGATATATTTTTTATCCGTTCCTTCTGGAAAGTAAAATAATCACAGGGAATCAGAAATTCTTAATAGTATGTTGTATCACACTACTAGAATTGCTTTAACCAGTTCTAGAAGTTCCTGTTACGTATTATTTGTATGAAGCCTACTCGTATGAACCAATCAAAAGACAGCCTCTTGATTGGTTAATTGGTTCACATGATGTCATCCACCCAGGTCAGCCATCACCCTCCTGCCGCTGCTCACCACGTCAGCTCAGAGAGAGGATGGACCCTCTGGCAGGACATTGCCATAGACAGCAAGTTCAGAGGGAAATACATCTCAGTCATGCCATTGGGTAAGGGTCTCTGTCAATCACAGCTCTAAACTAAAACATGATGCAATATAACAGACAGATACAAACTGACAAAGTGAACAGATATACTTTTGATGTCAAACCAAAAATTGATGTTCTTCAGTTGGTAGCTGGTAGTACCATTGTAGGCTTATTTTCAATAGAGGTACAGAACATACAACATTGAGTATAGCTTGATACATTGAACCGAATGACAATGAGTGGAAATGAAGGAAAAACACTTCTTGGATTTCAGTATTTGGTGTTTACCATCGCTGATTCAGTTCCCGTCATTTCCTGTGTGCAGGCTGATTTAGTTCATATTTCCTGTGTGCATGCTGATTTAGGCCCAATTCCAAACCAGTCCCTACCCACTACCACTTCACTACCGAGTGTCACTCCAAATCAAGTTACACTCACAGCTGTGGAGGGCACTTCTAATAAAGGAGGGTATAAAATACATTAGCTTTGGAATGCCCTCGCATTTCTCTGACGGAAACAGGAAATGGTCAGCATGGTGTTCAATCAACATCTTTCGGCTGCAGCGACTTGTGTTGCGCTCCATCACCTGCTGGAGGATGCAAGTGCGAGTTAAGCGACAGTTAAGGTCCAGTGCGACGTGCGACGGTTAAGGTCCAGTTCCTTAATGATGAACCTGTTACCAAAATATTTCAGAAAGGATATTGTAATTGAATAAATATTTATCTAAATGTATCAAAAATGTAGGAGTATGGGCAATGGTATGGCACACTCATTACACTCATGGCATAGTAATAATAATACATTCTATAACAATAAAATAAAAACTAACTCCCACGCTTCTTTGGCTGCATTTCTTTTTTTGTTGTCATTTGTAGTTGTGTGGTGTTCTCTCCGGACACAAATTGGTGCTGCACTTGAGAGAAGTGTGGGTTGTAAGCCTGCACCGATGCAGACTCTGTGTTGGAGGGTGTTATAACCCACTTCCACTTAAGGCTAATTGGTTTAGAATGACTCTTAACGTGGCAAACGAGCAAATGGAGTGAGAGTGTGTAGGGGGATGGTGTAGGGGCCGGATTGGAATTGGGCCTTTGTTCCTATTTCCTGTGTGCAGGCTGATTTACTTCCTATTTCCTGTGGGCACGCTGATTCAGTTCCTATTTCCTGTGTGCAGGCTGATTTAGTTCCTATTTCCTGTGTGCACTCTGATTCAGTTCTTATTTCCTGTGTGCACGCTGATTCAGTTCCTATTTCCTGTGTGCAGGCTGATTCAGTTCCTATTTCTTGTGTGCAGGCTGATTCAGTTCCTATTTCTTATGTGCAGGGTGATTCAGTTCCTATTTCTTGTGTGCAGGCTGATTCAGTTCCTATTTCTTATGTGCAGGCTGATTCAGTTCCTATTTCTTGTGTGCAGGCTGATTCAGTTCCTATTTCCTGTGTGCAGGCTGATTCAGTTCCTATTTCTTGTGTGCAGGCTGATTCAGTTCCTATTTCCTGTGTGCAGGCTGATTCAGTTCCTATTTCTTGTGTGCAGGCTGATTCAGTTCCTATTTCCTGTGTGCAGGCTGATTCAGTTCCTATTTCTTGTGTGCAGGCTGATTCAGTTCCTATGTCTTGTGTGCAGGCTGTATCCACCTTGAGTTCCACAGCAGCGGACATCACTACGTGTGGAGTAAGGTCACCTCCACCGTCCACAACATCATTGTGGGAAAGTTGTGGATTGATCAGGTGTGTTCTCTTTATTCATAAATAAAACAAGATCACAAATCAGAAACTAATGACACTAAAAACGTTTACATTTAAATACCTAGTCATTCTTTCCTGTTTGGTTTTCTTTGTAATTTCCTTTTTTCAATATATTTGAATGATAATCAAAATCGTCTCTTGGCTGACTCACAGATCACCAGGTACATGTTTGGCCCCTAGAAGCAGAGATAATTTCAGCTCATGTTTCTGTTTTCTGATTTCAAAACACTCCTGCTGAGGTGTTTGTAGTCTGGAGACATTGAGATCGTGAACACCAGCACCAAGGACTCGTGTCACCTCAAGTTCTCTCCCTACAGCTACTTCTCCAGAGACGCGCCACGCAAGGTAAAATAATAACTTAATTCTTTAACAGGTGAAATATAATATAATACATATAGATAATATAAATATTAGAATTATATATATTCCCTTCTAGGGGTGTCCCCGACTAAGAATTTACATAGTCGAATCTGATTCGTCAAGTCTTGCCTATAGTCGACTGATCGTCGAATCATGTTGTTTTCTTTTTTTTTGCTCATTGATCCATATTCTCATTTGCGACATTAGCTGTGCACACCGCCGCTGAACGGCACGCGTCAAAACAGCCCCCCCTATTATTTTCTATGTACACCCCCACATTTCACGCCACTGTCCTATTTCACAGCGTCGCCGCGCGTCAAGTGCCGCCGAAAAGGCGCTTTTCTCTTTTCTTTTGTTTTTCTTCTGCTCCGGAGACGACTATATTCCTGTTGACGCGCCGCAGTGCGACGCTTCCTATGTGTGCTAGGGGCGGCACTTGTGTCATAGACGCGCCGCGGCGGCAGTGTTTTGCACTTGATATTTATACAAAAATAGGCTATATATCATGATTTATTCGGAGAAATAAACTATATATAAAATCAGACATTCAGCACCGCCTATAGCCCGAATGGAATGATCCTGTGTCTTGCCGACAATTCGACTATGAGATTGGCAGTCGAATCAGGCTCCTTCGATCGAATCGTCGAATAGTCGGCTATTCGGGGTCACCCCTATTACCTTCCATCACTTTACTTGTGGTGAAGTACTTTACATATGTTCATCATATTCAAAAGAGTAACTGCACACTGAAACAACGAGTGTGTGTGTGTGTGTGTGTGTGTGTGTGTGTGTGTGCGTGTATGTATCCCATTGGATGAGAAGTCTCTGGCTGGCTTTGATTGGTCATGACAGAATGATAGAGGGGAAAAACATCTATTATTTATATCAAAATTAAATACTTGACAGCTTGTCATTCATGTTGATTATTATCTGCAAGCGCAATGAAAGTTTCTTGTCCTGACAAATGCAGAGTAACCTTTCCAGTTCTTTATGAGCTGAAATATTCTTGTGCCTCAATATGATTTCGATGATCTGCCAAACTTTCTCCTGAGAGCCTGGAGCTCAACCTTCTGTTAGATACCTGCGGACATTTTCAACTGTTTTTTTTACCTTTATGAAAAGTGATGTAATTGCAGTTATCGCATTGTACATTTTATTTAATACCACGTTCCCATTCTATGTAAATATGACCTAGACTCACTGCAGCTTCCATAGTTGTATCTCTTGACTCTTTTGTTTAAATTATGTGAACAATTGGTGTAAATTGTAAAAATGTAATTATTGTTATGCAACGCAGGTAGCATAACTCATAAAAAATCTTCTTCTTCTTCTTCTTCTTCTTCTTCTTCTTCTTCTTCTTCTTCTTCTTCTTCTTCTTCTTCTTCTTCTTCTTCTTCTTCTTCTTCTTCTTCTTCTTCTTCTTCTTCTTCTTCTTCTTCTTCTTCTTCTTCTTCTTCTTCTTCTTCTTCTTCCTCATCCTCCTCCTTGTCCTCGGTTTGCTGTCTGGCTGTGGTTCCAGGTGACCGGTGTGGTGCAGGACCAGGAGGGCTCCGCCCACTACATCCTGTCCGGGACCTGGGACGACAAGATGGAGAGCGCTAAGATCGTGGACAGCAGCCCGGGGGGTGGAGGCTCCGAGGGCAAACAGAAGACCGTTTATCAGACCCTCCCGGCCAAGCTGCTGTGGAAGAAGTACCCTCTCCCGTGAGTCTGCCCTTACACACTTACAGCATCATGAGAACAAGACGGGAAAACAACACAAACACGACATTTTAGTGGCATCTAGAGGAACGGATTTGGTAGAAAGAAGTATGTTTTAATTAGTGTATAATGCCGCGAAAATAACAATCATTGTTTTCGTTACCTTAGAATGAGCCCTTTATATCAGGCCAGTACAGGCCACCGTAGCTTCAGTACCTACTGGTATCTTACTGGCCAGTACAGGCCACCGTAGCTTCAGTACCTACTGGCACCTTACTGGCCAGTACAGGCCACCGTAGCTTCAGTACCTACTGACACCTTACTGGCCAGTACAGGCCACCGTAGCTTCAGTACCTACTGGCACCTTACAGGCCAGTACAGGCCACCGTAGCTTCAGTACCTACTGGTACCTTACAGGCCAGTACAGACCACCGTAGCTTCAGTACCTACTGGCACCTTACAGGCCAGTACAGACCACCGTAGCTTCTCCTACATTGTTGGAAAGGGAGAGGTGAGGGCAGGTGAGGGGGGGTGGGGGGTATTCAGTTGGTTGCAACCTCACTACTAGATGACACTAAATCCTACACACTGCACCTTTAAAATAACACAATCTGAGGATCACAGAGATACACTTGAGAGGTAGATTTAAAATAAAAATGTATTTTTGTTAAAGATTTTGTGGACAGAAAATATTTAAAGTGTGATGTTCTCAGTTCCTCTGGCAGCTGTTCCAGATGTCTTCACCTATATTGAATATATTGAGTAGCGGTGAACCTATAATCTATCAGGTATATACAGTATGTATGTTGGCGGCAGTGGCTCAGGAGGTAGAGCGGGTTGCCTAGTGATCGGAAGGTTGCTGGGTCGATCCCCGGCTCTTCCTAGCTAAGTGTTGAGGTGTCCCTGAGCAAGACACCTAACCCTGAGCTTTGAGCGCCCACTGGTCTGAAAAGCGCTCTATAAATCCATTTACCATATGAAGTTATATAACTACTATCTCTCATAATGTCCTTCAACAAAAAGCGTTCTATTTATATTAGAGGTCGACATGACTCTCTTCTTGTCTTTCTGGTCTTGCTCCTCACCGCCCGTAGCGACAACGCCGAGAACATGCACTTCTTCTCCTCACTGGCGCTGACTCTGAACGAGCCCGAGGACGGGGTGGCGCCGACCGACAGCCGCCTGAGGCCCGACCAGCAGCTGATGGAAGCCGGCCTGTGGGACGAAGCCAACATCCAGAAGCAACGTCTGGAGGAGAGACAGAGACTGGAGAGGAAGAAGAGGGAAGCACAGGCCAGTGAAGCCCTGGAGGACGGTCAGTAGTCTCTCATAGCCAGACCTATCTCCACACTGTGTTTTAGTCTCGTAACCAGACCTATCTCCACACTGTGTTTTAGTCTCGTAGCCAGACCTATCTCCATACTGTGTTTTAGTCTCGTAGCCAGACCTATCTCCACACTGTGTTTTAGTCTCGTAGCCAGACCTATCTCCATACTGTGTTTTAGTCTCGTAGCCAGACCTATCTCCACACTGTGTTTTAGTCTCGTAGCCAGACCTATCTCCATACTGTGTTTTAGTCTCGTAGCCAGACCTATCTCCACACTGTGTTTTAGTCTCGTAGCCAGACCTATCTCCACACTGTGTTTTAGTCTCGTAGCCAGACCTATCTCCATACTGTGTTTTAGTCTCGTAGCCAGACCTATCTCCACACTGTGTTTTAGTCTTATAGCCAGACCTATCGCCACACTTAATTTTAGTCTCATAGCCAGCATTATCTCCACACTTGGTCATAGCGCTGTGCCAGTGCTAGAGAAAGGTCTGGCTCTACTCACTATCATTCTGGCATAGGGGAAAAATTGTTTGTATTTCTTTAACCAATCACAATCGTCTTGGGAGGCGCTAAGCCCAGGATGCAGCGCGGTGGCCCATGGTTGAATGAGTATAAGGTATAAGCACGCCCAAACCTCTGGACACATATATATATATATATATATATATATATATATATATATATACATCTTGAGCTTCAACTGCGACTGGATTCAGATTCAGAAAACTGTTGTCTATCAACACTTTAATTTAACACACACAAGAGCCGACATAAAAGGAGAGCAAAGTGCTGTTCTGATGGACTCCTCTGTGTGACTCCTCTGTGACTCCTGAGTGACTCCTCTCTGTGACTCCTCAGGCCAGGACATCGAGGGTTACCACCCCCAGTGGTTTGAGAAGAGGACAAACGAGGCCACTGGCGAGCGAACCTACGTCTACAGAGGAGGCTACTGGGAGGCCAAGGAGAGACAAGACTGGACTCAGTGTCCTGAGATCTTCTAGGCCTGGCCTGGGACTCCACTATAGAGGCTCTGACGTCTTCTAGGCCTGGCCTGGGACTCCACTAGAGGCTCTAAGGGCTTCTAGGCCTGGCCTGGGACTCCACTATAGAGGCTCTGAGGTCTTCTAGGCCTGGCCTGGGACTCCACTAGAGGCTCTAAGGGCTTCTAGGCCTGGCCTGGGACTCCACTATAGAGGCTCTAAGGGCTTCTAGGCCTGGCTTGGGACTCCACTATATAGGAAACGGCTGTTAAAGGAGGCTGTGTGTGTGTGTGTGTGTGTGTGTGTGTGTGTGTGTGTGTGTGTGTGTGTGTGTGTGTGTGTGTGTGTGTGTGTGTGTGTGTGTGTGTGTGTGTGTGTGTGTGCAGTGTTTAGCTAAGTGTTTTCCTGATTAGATCCATTTAATAACTTACCTAGAGAGTAAATCTTAGTTTAGACTCACTGATAAAAATAAAATCCCATCTGCTACAAGCTGCTTAATATAGAACAGCATCACATTTCTAATGAGGTAATGTAAACACAGTGTTTATGTTATAAGACCAAGCTGTGTGTGTGTGTGTGTGTGTGTGTGTGTGTGTGTGTGTGTGTGTGTGTGTGTGTGTGTGCGTGTGTGTGCGTACGTGCGTGTGCGTGCGTGTGCGCGCACCCGTGTGTGTGTGTGCAGGGACGAGGGTGGATAATGGTTGTGTAAATACAAAAAAGAGAAGAATGAGTTAATCATGGTTTAAAGAAAAGTTATTATGCATTAAAAAGGCACTTCAATCATGGCGCGTTTGGGGGGCGGGAGAGGAGAGCTGTTCTTTTTGAAACTCTTTCTGCAGCGTGACCTTGGCCAGATGTGAAGGACAGGTCTTCCGTGTTCATACTTCATAGGCTTTCATTCTGCAGCTTAGTTCACCGGTCCTACTCAATGGTTGGGGACAACATTCATTTTTGTAATTACAAAACTGCATATTTAAGCATTTTCATTGGTTTACCGCCATGAAACAATACAATAAGTCAATTAAAACAAATGTATGCAGCTGTCCACAGATAGTGGACATAGAGAATTGCTGGTGGTTTACCAGAAGTGTCTCATTTAGGTCTAAATTAGACATTAACATCAAATCTAACATACCAGACTGATCTGACCTTGAAACAACCGAAATGTACGAAATTACCTATTTGAACAGAACACAGCAATTAAATCATAATTTCAACGACTGACAACTCCGACTCACTTGGACACAATCCAGCAGTGAAAAGCCCTGCAGTGAGGAATGAAGAAGGTTAGGTCGAGTAGCGACAGGACTTCTCCCCTGCAGACGTTCTGATAGTACCCTCTGTTCCTGTACCAAAGGAACACTAACATTTCCATGGAAAACCTTGTTGGTGTTGTTATTGTCAGCAATATTAAAACTACACCACCAGCAGAACTTCGAGATGATCTAGACAGAGAGGGAGGTATACTCAAGGTGCTTCATACAACAAGAATAGTTTAACAATAACTATTAAACTATTAAACTGCTGTTGAACACAGCTCTGTCTAGGATATGGTAGTCCGCTTGGCATCAAATTCATTTTAATGCAGCCAGGCATTTTACCATTGTGTCTTTTATGTGGTAATATGCATCCTCACGCATTAAGACAAATGAGTTGCAGAACAAGCCCAGCTGTGTAATGCAGGGGGGATAAGCACATGGACCAGTCAGGTTCTAAAACAGCACTTTTTATTCTTGTTTCATCTTGTGTGCCAAATGTGAACAGCACTATGGTACCACACGGACAATGGCTGGAAGAGGTTGTTTCCTTGTATATTTCAGGCACTACTATAAAATGATAGGCCTATGTGTGTGTAAACATATCTCAATTAAACAATGACTGAATATCAGGTTATACATTTTTGGCAAATGACTCAGAACTCATAATCAATTTATAATTCTGATATATCACAAACTATAGTTGCTTATAGAAGTGTGGTGTTTATGGTGCACATCTTCATGGTTGCCTGTAGCCAATCAAAAGCCACATAGATCTAATGTGGCTTGTTGGCTGCAGGCAACCAATACTGTGGCTACATACAGTATTGCTGTGCATGGTTTTAGAGTGCTGAAGCACACTTCGTTCTTTTAAGGCCTCGGTATCTAATTAGGGAAATAGTTTCTATTTATTCAATGAACATGATGTGAATTCACCTTTTGTGCCCTATGACCTCGGAAATTTCTGTTTTTGAGCTCAAATAAAAACACAAAACTGTTACTGTTGGGTTATTTGCTATACTACATGGTATACTCTTTTTTTGTGTCAGTTTGGGATGAGGAGAAATCTAGATAAAAACAGATAATAGATAACACACAGTAGATGGCTCAAGGGCACCCAATGTATTTTCTGCCTTGTGTACAAAGACACAAACTCATTCATTCAAAAACGTGTTGCTATGGAGCAGCCTATTCTGCAAAATATGTCATTTGCATGATGTATTTGAAATAGTATTATTATTATTATTATTATTATTATTATTATTATTATTATTACTACTATGTATCCACAGCAGGTCAGCATGCATGCAGACAGAACATATGCTGCAGTGTAACAAGAGTCATTCTCCTTTAAATGCAATACCCAATGACAGCCCTGAGTCTGCCTCCACAGTTTACACACACACACACACACACGCACAAGACGATACTGCTGCTGGGATGCCGTCAACACCAAGACATTCAAAGGTAAAGATGATCAACAACAAACCCTAACCCTAACCCAATGTAAGACGGCTAACACTCTGCTGTTGTTATGTTGTCCTCCTAGTCGTAATTCTCATGGCTCTAAAAGTAGCTAGCGTCGCTAACGAGGCGAAGAGAGAGGGTCATGAGTTGAAGCGTTATCCCGGTCTACCGCGACAAACTTCCGGTCTCTCATTTTCCGATAAGCCGTGTAGGCCAGTGAACCGTCCCCGGACAAGCGGGTAGAGTAAGAACAGGACGAGAACAACAACGAGACAAGGGACATTGAATACGGGGTTGTGTGACGAAGCATTTGACGAAACAATATCCGAAAAACATGTAACGGAAACGGATATCGCTCTATCGTTAGTCCCGCCCTCTCGCCGCTAAACACTGTCACTGAAGTCCCGCCCTCTCATTCGATGCGTCCCGTTCAGGGCGGTGAGTGGGGAGCTAGGAAGCTGAGCTAGGAGGCTGAGCTAAGGAGGCTGAGCTAGGAGGCGAAGGTGATCTTAGCACAACAACACGGTCCACATGCTGCAGACACCAGGGTCAGGGGTCACGCACATTAGAGATGACGTCAAGGTTACTAATAATACACATGCTGCATTATTAGGTACCGTGTATAATGTGGTGTATGCGGCGTTATTATATTATTTATTCGCCATAGATACGCGCTAGTCCTGATTGTATTTATTTATTTAGTTAGTTAGTCGCCTTTTTTTTAGAGAGCGAACCAATCACCGCTTCCCGTTGCGGGGAGGGGGCGGGTCTTACTTCCCGGGGAGCCAATGAGGAGACAGCACGCTGTCCTCTGGCTTCCGGGTGCACCAATCCGGGCCTGTGATTGGGCGGGTTCGTTTCTCGTGT
This sequence comes from Merluccius polli, assembly GCA_030340625.1. NCBI lineage: Eukaryota > Metazoa > Chordata > Actinopteri > Gadiformes > Merlucciidae > Merluccius > Merluccius polli. Next base: position 88,784 of record JAOPHQ010002294.1, read on the forward strand.
GGGCGGGTTCGGTTCGCGGGTTACGCAAGCAGCTGAAACGCGAACATACAGGCGGCGTGGAAAACAAACGGGTTCACTTGGAGACTGAAGACAACACAGGAGGAGCAGCCAGCCAGCCAGCCAGTCAGTCAGACAGACAGACAGTCAGCCAGTAGAAAACTGTTGTTGTTTTTCTGCGGTGTGAACACGTGTTTGTCGTCACAGAGACGAGAATGACCCCAACATGATCAGCGCCGATGGCTTCCCCGGAAGCGAGGAGGCCACCCGGCGGAGACCCCCCATGGAGGAGACCCCCGAGGGAGGAGCAGACCCCAACTGGGCGAGGAGGAGACCCCCCACGGAGGAGGAGGAGGAGGAGACCCCCCCCGGGGGAGGAGACCCCGCCCGGGGGGGGGGGAGGAGGAGACCCCCCGCGGAGATGCTCCGCCTGCTGTCGGCGGTGGTCGTCTGGCTCGTGACGGGGACCACCATCTCCAGCCTCAACAAGTGGATCTTCGCCGTCTACAACTTCCGGTACCCGCTGCTGCTGTCCGCCCTGCACATGCTGACCGCCATCGTGGTGGACTCCGGGCTGATGAGGCTGCGCCGCTTCCGGTGCGGCGGCGGTGGCGCGGACGGGCGGGACCTGTCGCAGGGCGCGCGCTGCAAGGTGTTCCTGCTCAGCCTCACCTTCTGCGCGAGCATCGCCTTCGGCAACATGGGCCTGAACCACGTACAGCTGTCCTTCGCCCAGATGATCTACACCACCACGCCGCTCTTCACGCTGGCCATCTCCACGCTGGTGCTGGGCCAGCAGCACCACGTCCTCAAGTACACCGCCATGATGCCCATCTGCCTGGGGGCCTCCTGCAGCATCCTGGGCGAGGTGCAGTTCGACCACGCCGGCTGCTGCTTCGTGTTCGCCGCCACCATGCTGAGGGGCGTCAAGTCTATTCAGCAGAGTGGGTGCTTTCTGGACTCTTGGATGTGGTTTTGGTTTTTCTCAGTTTGTCACATTGTGTGACATTGTGTGTTTTTTTTGTTGTTGTTTTTTAGTCAAACTGCTTGCTCCGTTGTAGAGTTGGATCCGTTGTAAAACACGTAAGGACAGCATAAGTGGTATTTTGCTGCCATGTGTCGTATAAAGGCAAATAACTCCTTGGGCTAATTTTAGTGTTTGCACACACTGGCAGTTTGCACGTCAGGAAAGGTTTACAGTCACACGTTTACAGTTTTCCTTTAGTCTAGTACACAGTTGTCCTTTGGTCTAGTACACAGTTTTCTTACACAGTTTTCCTTTAGTCTAGTAAACAGTTTTCCGTTAGTCTAGTAAACAGTTTTCCGTTAGTCCAGTAAACAGTTTTCCGTTAGTCTAGTAAACAGTTTTCCGTTAGTCTAGTACACAGTTTTCCGTTAGTCTAGTACACAGTTTTCCTACACAGTTTTCATTTAGTCTAGTAAACAGTTTTCCTTTAGTCTAGTACACAGTTTTCCTTTAGTCTAGTACACAGTTTTCCTTTAGTCTAGTAAACAGTTTTCCTTTAGTCTAGTACAGTTTTCCTTTAGTCTAGTAAACAGTTTTCCTTTAGTCTAGTAAACAGTTTTCCTTTAGTCTAGTAAACAGTTTTCCTTTAGTCTAGTACAGTTTTCCTTTAGTCTAGTACACAGTTTTCCTGTGTTAGACTGTGTGGGTATTTGGTTAAGGTACTGTGCACATGATGAGGATCATGAGGTACATGATGTCATCAGAACCTAATAGGCTATATGATGAAGCAGATTTGGTGTTGGATGATGCTACATGACAGAGTAGGTAGTTTAGTGTTCTGCATTTTGGAACCACAACACAACATGTTGTTCCCCTTCATTACTGCTCCTCGCCTTTAGTTTGTCGTAATTCACCAGGCAATATGAACTGCCCTGTAAAACACCAAATGTTGTTGTTCTTGTTATTGTTGTACCTCATCATTTCATTTTGAGTCATGACTTAATATTTTACGTTTATCCTGAAAGGTCAAACCAACTGGACCCTGCGTGGAGGGGGGGTCAGGTTTCAATTTCACCAAAATCTATTTCCATCTCTGCTTTGATGGTCATAATGGTGTCCTCAGATGTTTACCTTTCAGTGCAGACTTAGCTTCAGTGTCACACAGCACTACTTAAGCCAACAGAGCAGCTGGCATACCGCCAGGACAAACCACTGCCCATTAGTAGCGGTTTGAAGTCTCTGACGGAGAGAGATGGTGTGTGTGAGGAGTTGTTTATTTATTTTAATATGCATTACCTGTTAAGCTTGTTTACAGGCGGTAGTGACCGGATAAACCTTATTTCTTTAGTTTTGAAGTACGCCCCCTCCCCCTCGTTGTGACATGTTGTTGTTGTTGTTGCTGTGCGCAGGCATCCTGCTGCAGGAGGAGAAGATCAACTCTGTGTTGCTGCTCTACCTGATGGCGGTCCCCAGCTTCTGCATCCTGGCGGTGGCGGCGGTGGCGCTGGAGAACTGGGCGCTGCTGGAGTGGCCGCTGCACTACGACGGGCACCTGTGGCTGTTCATCCTGCTCAGCTGCCTGGGCTCGGTGCTCTACAACCTGGCCAGCAGCTCCGTCATCACGCTCACCTCGGCCGTCACGCTGCACATCCTGGGCAACCTGAGCGTGGTGGGGAACCTGCTGCTCTCCCAGCTGCTGTTCGGCAGCGAGCTGTCCATGCTCAGCTGTGCCGGTGTGGTGCTGACGCTGTTCGGCATGCTCATCTTCCAGAACTCTGAGCTCATCGGAGACTACCTGGACACCCGCAGCGCCGCCAAGGCTATGGGGAAGGAGAAGGAGAAGGAGAAGAAGAAGGGCTGCTGGGCAGAGGAGGAGAGGGCCTGTGGGGGGTGCGAGGAGGTGAGGGCCCGTGGGGGGTGCAAGGAGGAGATGGCCTGTGGGGGGTGTGAGGAGGAGGAGGAGGAGGAGGATCACGCTTCTTGCATGCCTGGACTGACCGTGTCGGACCGACGAGAGAGGTCACCTCAGAGGGAAGACCGGGACAAGATGGACTGAAGGGGAAGGAGAGAGAACAAGAATGTTATTAAAAGCACCTAGCCACCTAGCGCTAGGTGGCTAGCGCTAGGTGGCTAGGTCTAGGATGCTAGCGCTACAGCGCTACCTCGGTCGGTAGTCCGGTATTTGGAGACGAGGAGACGGACTGACGGATCTCAGGAGGCCATTCATGCTGACGAGGACAAAACCAAGTTTTGTTTTTATTATGTAATATTTTTTAGGATCTGACTTTTTTTGTTTACGTTACACTGTGCCAATGTATTTATTTTCTGCGATGGTGGCAAAGCACAAGAAGGTGGTGGTGGTGGTGGTGGTGGTGATGATGCCGATGGCGATGTGGATGACGGCGGCCGGTTTGTCCTTCAGCTCTCATACCTTCATAGCCGATACGCACACTGCACTGTTGGTACCTCCTGACGAGGTCATCTATACCACACCACTGTGATGCACTCTATGGGTGGTGGACAAGCCTGTATGGACCTACGTGTGAGGGACAGACAGATCTACGTGTGAGGGACAGACAGATCTACACGTGAGGGACAGACAGATCTACATATGAATAACAAAATGGGCACTTTTATTTTCCTAACGTACTGTAGTCAAAAGTACTGTTCCCTTATTTCCTCGACTCTGGTCCCATAATTGGAGCAGAATGTGTTCGAAGGCAGCTGTGTGTGTGTGTGTGTGTGTGTGTGTGTGTGTGTGTGTGTGTGTGTGTGTGTGTGTGTGTGTGTGTGTGTGTGTGTGTGTGTGTGTGTGTGTGTGTGTGTGTGTGTGTGTGTGTGTGTGTGTGTCACTGTGTTTGCTCAAGAGAGGCAGGGCAGGATGAAAACGACAGATGAATGCATTAGTTGTGTAATGGTTCCCATGATGAGATTCAAGACATATTTGATGTGTTGCCATGGCGTCAGGGGCGACGTGATTTGATCTGCTGAAGCTCTGGGAGGTCACAGCTCTCCTCTTAATGAGACTAGTTTAGTTTCCCAGCTTTAAACCTTTTCAAATATGACTCCAATTACTTCGACCTTTTCCCACGGTGGCTTATTATCTATTATTATTATTAGACCGCTGCTGACACCCTAAGGAGTCTCACTCCATTTTCCTGCTCTCCTCCCTGTGGAGAAGCGGAGCGGTAGGAGGGAGCCCGACAGTTCCCAATGCTTCTGAGAATCTGACCAATGAGAGCCCAGCATACGTGTCTGGTGTCTAAACTGCAGGTGCCTCTTCTATTAAGTCTACAGTAGTCTCCAATAGTCTGTAGTCTACAGAAGTCTGTACAGTAGTCTATAGTCTACATTAGTCTAGTCTACAGTAGTCTATAGTCTACATTAGTCTAGTCTACAGTAGTCTATAGTCTACAGTAGTCTAGTCTACAGTAGTCTATAGTCTACATTAGTCTAGTCTACAGTAGTCTATAGTCTACAGTAGTCTAGTCTACAGTAGTCTATAGTCTACAGTAGTCTATTGTCTACAGTAGTCTAGTCTACGTAGTCTATAGTGTACAGTAGTCTGTACAGTCTGTGAAGACAATACTTTTGCTGCTTGGCAGGTAATGTGTGCTGAATTTGAATGCATACAATGGATTTTACTTTAGTACAAAAAATACATTATTGTATTTGTATTTACCTGGCCATAACAATCACAGGATATAGAGGTAACAAATTGAACCTGCAACCTTTCCTCAACATAGAGTATAATTTATAAAAGATGATTAAAGTGTATGCTTTTACTTTGAAAGAGCTGTCTATTTAGAGCTGTCATTCTGTAGATCTGTCATAGTTCAACATGCCGGTGTGTCTCTCACAGCGCTGGTGTAACTTTTACCAAGGCAGGCTTCTATAAGGAGCTTAAATAATAACTATCCCAATGTATTTGTTATGACTTTTCAAACTTTTTTGTTTTGCCTCTTCCAGTAGGGTATGCCATATTAAATCTGATCTATTTTCAGCCGGGGGAGGACAAATCGATTAAACAAGCGAATTTTGCATATCAACTCTATTCATGATTAACATGGATGTTCATGATGTCCACGGTAGCAGCCACACTGGTTCACGACCCGAAGCACAGCGGTGGCCGCAGGCTGCATGGCAGGCGCTACGATGTAGCCTTCTCATTGTGTCCCAGCATCCTCGCCGCACCTCGTCACATTAAGTACATTTAAATATTAAGTACGTTTAAATGAGGAACATGAGTCGTTACAATCCATTTGAAAGTATCCATTTATGACATCACAAGTGGGGATGTCCAGACAGATGAAAGGTGGGATTGATCAGAAGCGTTTTTGCTACAACAAAAAGTTGGTAAATATACACTGAAAAATAGAATAACGCCACAGCTGTTCATGCTATGGTCAATGCAATAATTCATTATGACTTAATCAATTGTGAACGATGACATGTTTATGTACTGAATGATGTATAGTTTCTAATGACTATTGAGTTCATCAAATGTCAGGCTTGCCAAACTTTTCCTTTTAGTTCATAAGTAAACATATATTGGACAGCCGCATAACAAAGCTTAACAGAAAAATACACACTACTGCTAAGGTCTACTTCTTTTTAAGAAGGAATACTCATTTCAACTAACTGCAACTATATGACTACATAGAGATAAGGATATGCTACCAGATGTTATACTCTCAATAACGTGTGTTGCTGGTTATTCTGTCATTCGGAGTACTGCTACTAGTGTTTCCATGCTGATTGTGTTTGGCAGAGATACTGCCTTCCACGCATGTTACCTGTGTTTTCCATTGTTATGTTTTTAAGTTGGGTGTATATAGTTATTTTATTATATTTATGTATTTTGCAGTATTTTACAATATGGCTGGCAAATATACAAAGGTTCAAGAATGACGATTGTGCCCCTTGTCTTTGTTAATTAGATGAAGATAAGGAATAATACCATGATGCATATTGATTTGCTCTTCATGCTCATGTAAAAGTGTGTTTTAGGGCAGATTGTGAATCTTAACAGTATTCTTAATGGTGAAGAGTAACACAAATGAGAACACATCTGGCACCATGATGTCCCTTTACAATTGATTTAAATGTGTGTCATTTAAAACCCATGACAGTAGCTGCTTCCTACAGATGATGAATTCACATTGAATTCACATAATTCCTTCATCATGTTTTCTTTACCACATCCACATTAGATTGTGTATTTTCCATAATGCAGTTTAATACATTTAAAAAAAATGTAATTTATTGCACAGTAAAGATGGAATCTGATGTAGTTTAATATCTGTAGTATGATACTAACATTATGCTCCATAGTTCAAGTCTAATTAGGTCCAAGTATCATAGTGGTTGACCAAATCCTTACCAAACAAACAAGACGTTTAAAAGATAAGGACATTATAGGAACCTCAACTGAACTCCACAGTAGCCATGCTGCCTTGCGGTTGACACTACAGAGTTTGTACCTAAATCCTCCACTTGATGGTGCAGTTTGAGAGGTTCCAGCACTCCTAACGACATTGCTGCTAATACGAACTGTTTGGCATAGATGGATCATAGCTGGATCTAAGAAGAAGTTGAACAGGCTGTATTTTACACACTGTCATCTTTTCAAGCTTGCGAGGGCTTTCTTGGCTGAACCGTGTGTCACTGAACGAGCGCAGATTTTGCCTGAATAAGGCAGTGCAGTTTGCTGCTGTTCTCCTGGTATGTTTAACCCATGCATGGTAGGATGCCCAGAGCCAAAAAACAGCACTCCCTTATAAAGGAATGTAAAACATGACATTCATGGGGATATTTAAAATAGACCGATACACCCAAAGCATATAGCACTAGACTAGACTACAAGTTATTATTTTGTTGAACTAACCCAGTGTCATGTTATTGCTGAATTAAAGCTCCTGCCCCACTTTGTGTTGATTCAGTTTATGTTTTGATTGAGTCATGGTTTCTCATTTGGATCTATGGTCATGAGAACCGTGCGACTCAATCAAAACATCTCAAATCAAAAGTAAGTGCTAAATGGCTGATGCGAACAAGTGCTTTCCTTGTTATGGGGCATTATCGGGGTGTGAGGAAAAGGTTGGACTACAAGACGCTTCTGTGCTGACGGTATAAAGAGGGTGAAGGATAGGGAGTCCAGAACAACTAGACCAGACCTCAGGAGGAGTAGACCACAGACTTCTGCACGCTGCAGGAACCTGAAGACTCACAATCCCACCTGAAGATTGTCCATACCGGTAAACAATACATTAACACAATTCAATCAAATAAGATTAAGATCAACTTTATTAATCCCACATTGGGGAAATCCTTTTGTATTCAGATAATCCTGATATTGTGTGTTTTTGATGTGTTGGAAGTACATGTTTTAACAACTTGTGTTGTCTTGTTTCTCAGTGGTGATGGAGTTATTGCATACTTCTGTATGCAGTCCCTTGTACATTACTATATATGTACTTGTTCCAGACAGTACTACATTACTATATATGTACTTGTTCCAGACAGTTCTGTGCTGCTGGGCCTGTTGCTGAGAAACGAAGAGGGACTCTAATAAACACTAACATTACTAACATTGCTGACACTAACAGTCCTCCAGCTTTACTGCATCGTTTAGTGAAGACTCATTCAAACAGTTTACATTCAGTTTCTGTGAACAGATGCTATCTCTTTTCTTTCTTATTTTTTTGCTCCATACATTCTTGCCAACTAGTTAGATGTATAATCTAACCAGAACAATTATGGACTTGAAACTATTTTAATGACATTGTTGCTCTTCTGGAATTGTCTTGTAATCATTTGTTTTGGAACAAACTGAATCGTGGAAACTGTGTTTGTTCTGATGAAGCGCAACATGGAGGCTGTTGCCTCCTCAAGCAGCCAGGACATCGCGGCTATCCAGGATGAAGACATCCTCAATAAGATGGTGAGGCGGTTGTGCATTACTAACACATTACTAACATACACTTCTTGATGCAGTTGATGTGTTTATGATATCATACTCACTCACCCCCAAAATATGTCATTTCATTAGTTTATGAAAGTTAGCATTTGCAAACTTAATAGAAAATGTGAGTCTTTGACAATTTAACAGAAACATAGAAGTGTTGTCCTGACTGTTGTCTAGTTCATCATTACACACAGTGGACCCACAGTAGACACACAGTGTAATGATAATAAGAAAGACCAGAATCGCTTAAGACTTCATGTGTACTCCAAAGTGGATTATTGGTCAACAGTGATGAAATGTTTCAAAGACTCTTTTAGTATTTAGTATTGGCTGTCAGCTGGGTGTCAAGTGGGATTTCTGTCTTCCAGCTGGATAAAGCTGTTGACTTTGAGGAGAGGAGGATGCTGCGAGCTGCACTCAGGGAACTGTTAAAGAAAAAAAGAGGTGAAGACAAATACTTTAATTTTATTTAGTACATATTATTATTTAGTATTACCTGCTAAAATAAATATATATATATTTATGTTTGTCTTTATTATCTTCTAAACCTCAAAAATTCAAATCAAATAGATAATGTTTACCTCAATTGTCAATGATGTTTACGTTTGCATTCTGCGTTTGCATTTTTACAATTTTTTGTAAATGTTCAGATTTAATTTCCAGTCCATTGTATCTTATTGATGTTAGCGTCTTCTTCCAATTCCTCATGTCCTCAGAAAAGCGGGAGAAGGAGCGTGGGTCCAGACAGGAGGACTTGAGGCAGCTGAACCAAAGAGGGGCCGTAGGCTCGTCCACCAGCCAGCAGCCAAGTCAGTGTCCCCCCAAACCTCTCTGTAGTTATACGAGTCAGTGTGTCCCCCCAAAACCTCTCTGTAGTTATGAGTCAGTGTGTCCCCCCAAAACCTCTGTAGTTATGAGTCAGTGTGTCCCCCCAAAACCTCTCTGAGTCAGTGTCCCCCCCCAAAACCTATGTAGTTATGAGTCAGTGTGACCCCCCAAAACCTCTCTGAGTCAGTGTCCCCCCCCAAAACCTCTGTAGTTATGAGTCAGTGTGTCCCCCCAAAACCTCTCTGTAGTTACGAGTCAGTGTCCCCCCCCCAAAACCTCTCTGAGTCAGTGTGTCCCCCCAAAACCTCTCTGTAGTTATACGAGTCTGTGTCCCCCCCCCAAAACCTCTCTGAGTCAGTGTCCCCCCAAAACCTCTCTGTAGTTATACGAGTCTGTGTCCCCCCCCAAAACCTCTCTGAGTCAGTGTGTCCCCCCAAAACCTCTCTGTAGTTATACGAGTCAGTGTGTCCCCCCAAAACCTCTCTGAGTCAGTGTGTCCCCCCAAAACCTCTCTGTAGTGATACAAGTGTCCAACTAATGGACATTGATTTCAAATAATTCATGAATTCTTCCTGAACTGAACAGAACCAAAGGTGTCCCCCATTCAGATGTCCTTCAACTGTCCCCCCAACAAGACAGCCAGCAGGTGAGACCATGAGACACCTGCTATCCCTAACCCAACATCCCACAATGCATTGCACTGCTCCTCTGTTTATTCTAATTGTCCTAAACTAAAAAAAAAGATAACCTGACCCTTTGTGTGTATACTAAATATTAAATACTACTATATAGTATATAGTATATACTATAGACTATAGTATAAATAGTATATAGTATCTGCTATATACTACTATATAGTATATACTATTTATACTATATACATACTATGTGTGTACATTCCTTGTGTGTGTGTTTGTGTTCCCTTTACACTGTTTACATTCTGTGTGTGTGTGTGTGTGTGTGCGTGTGTGCGTGCGTGTGTGCGCGCGTGCGTGCGTGTGTGCGTGCGTGTGTGTGTGTGCGTGCGTGTGTGTGTGTGTACAGCGCAGACAGCAGTGCAAAAAGCCCAACCGCCACGGCGCCCAACACCAAGAACGTGAAGCAGATGCTGTTGGATTGGTGTCGTGCCAAAACAGAGCCTTATGAGGTCACCATGTCCCCGTCTCTCTCTCTCTCTCTCTGTTCACATGTTATGCCATGTTAATTACTGCCATCATGTCCCCTTCATCGCCCTCTAAGTTTGGTCCCTGTGGGTTTTGGGGGAGTTTTGCCCTTTCAGAGGGGCTAGCGTTAGCGGGTAGTGTATGTCGTGCGTCATGTCATGTTTGAGAGAACTGTGATGGAGGCGCTGGACTCTCATGCTGTGTTTTCATGCAGGGGGTGAATATCAAGAACTTCTCTTCCAGTTGGAGCGACGGCATTGCCTTCTGTGCCCTAGTGCACCGCTTCTTCCCCGATTCCTTCGAGTACTTCACCCTCGACCCCACCAAGCGCAGAGACAACTTTGAGTTGGCGTTCACTACCGCAGAGTGAGTTACAGTAGGCCTCATGGGACGTCACAGCTCGGTCTAGTAGTAACAGTGTGTAACTGTAGCATGTACTTCATATGGAGTAACGTACAGTACAACATGTAACTGCACAGTGTGGTCAGGGTTTGGGGGTCAAGATTATGAATTATTATTATGAATAGGCGAGTTCTACACTAGCGTAGGGTGAGGGTTAGGGTCAGTTAGGGTTAGGGTAAGTTAGGGTTAGGGTTAGGGTCAGTTAGGGTTAGGGTTAAGGTTAGTTAGGGTTTGGGCTGTTCCATAACATTATTACATATTAAGTATATGCTGTTAGTTTGTTACAGTCCTAATTATATGTGTAGTTACACTCTAATATCTTGTATATCCACTCAACCGACTAGAGTTATAGGTGACTCTCTCTATACTGCCCTTTTTCACTTATCTGTCTCTCTCTCCTCTCTCTCTCGCTGTCTCTGTCTCTGTCTCTACTCTGTGTGTGTGTGTGTGTGTGTGTGTGTGTGTGTGTGTCTCTCTCTCTCTCCCTCTCTCTGTCTCTGTCTCTCTCTCTCTCTGTCTCTCTCTCTCTCTCTCTCTCTCTCTCTCATACACTTTTCTCTATCTATCTGTCTGTCTGTCTGTCTGTCTGTCTGTCTCTCTCTCTGTCTCTCTCTCTCTACTCTGACTTGCTCTCGCTCTCACTTTTCTCTGTCTGTCTGTCTGTCTGTCTGTCGCTCTCACTCTCGCTCTCTCTCCTCCCTCCCTCTTGGTTTGCAGGAAGATGGCAGGTTGTCCCCCTCTGCTGGATGTTGAGGACTTGCTGCACATGGCGGAGCCAGACTGGAAGTGTGTGTACACGTACATCCAGGAGTTTTACCGCTGTCTGGTGGAGAAAGGCCTGGTCAAAATCAAAAAGAGGCCGTAGACGGCTACATTGTTGTATTTTTCTTCGA